>VWPU01012285.1:0-65577 GCA_013398955.1 Callaeas wilsoni
CTGAGCCTGTTTTGCCCTTGAAAGATTTCTCCCGGTCCTTTTCTCACTCATGAAGTGTTAGTTAATTATTTTTCCTCCCCTCCTCTGCCCAGCTCGTGGGTGCCTGGCTTTGGGCCAGTGTCAAACCACAACACATGGTCTGTAAAGTTCCTTCCAACCCAAACCATTCCGTGATTCCATGCATTAGGAGCGTTTCAAGTGTCATGTACACATTCACAGCTCTCTTCCTTTGCAACATCATTAGGGCCAATTTGGTCAAAGTAAGTAAAAAATTAGTAGAAAAATACTTTTCTGCTTTCATAAGCAGGAGTGCTGCAATAATTTACAGCCTCACATCCCAGAAGTACTCCATGATTTCTATGGGAACAAGTGCAGATAATGAAGTAATTTAGCAATCATGGAGCCAAACCTTGGGTACTAACGATTTTTGATGATGAATTCTTTTATATGGAGACTAATTATGGCCTTTGGAGCCATTTTGGCTTCTTTGTTTATAAAACCTCCACTTCTACAGGGCCGATTTTGAGGCATTCACCTCTGCACACATCAGCATCAGCACTAGGTGGCAGCTATGACAACACATTGCAGAAGACAAGAAAACGAGTGACTTTTATCAAGGGCTTGAATTTAACAGTCCTCCCGATAACCAGGATTAACACCATCATTTGTAGCAACCTTCCACAGCAAACAGTTGCAAGGTGATGAAGATGTTCAGGGAAGCAGCTGCAAATCAAAGTTGGTGCATTTGTACCTTGCTAAAACCAAGATCAAAGGGTTACAGAGAAAGGCTTCCTCTTGTCATCCCTGCAGAATGATGTGATAATCCCCACTCTCTTCTGTGAGTGGCATCCCTGGGAACTCTGGCAGCCATGGAATAACAGGATGGGCCTGCCACCTCAGCCAGGTGTTCGCTGGACTAGCAAAGCAAGGCCCACGTGCTGGCCAGTGGCTCATGGTCACCTTCACAATACTCTTCTGAAATGAAGAATTATTCCCGCCTACTGAAGACAGACATGGCTGCACCAACACATCCCCAGCTTCCCTTGAGGCTCCTGCAGCCCCATACATGGGAGTGTAACATCCTAAACTGAGGATCTGGCCCAGAAGCACCTAAGGTGACTTGAACCCTTCATAAGAGCAAAGATCTCCCAAGTCTGGGACTTGTGCCCAAACTATTTAATGTATGTTTCACAACACAACCCAAGAAATGTGTGCTCATCAATACAGCAAATGCTTCCTAATTCTGGACTAAGCAGAAGATAGACTCACTCACTATTACAGGAATCTTTGGAAGCCATTCACAAAAACGTGCTTCTAATTTACATAAACCTGATCTTTGCTGTAAATCAAACACTGAACAGGCACAGCCCAGGGCTGAGGACCATTTCAAAAATAACTTTCATCATTAAAGGCACATCCCAGCAGGATAACCATGAGGCCTCAGCCAAAATTATTATTTGCACATGAACCTCTGGAAACATGGAACTGGTTTGGCAGATTTCAGATGAGTACATCAGTTTATGAGTTTCAAGATTCAAAAAAAGATGGGATAACCGAGCCCAAAATTCTGCCCTACTTTCTAGCCAGTGGTAACACTCCCTGTCCAGAGGGACAACTTTGCAGTGGATCCCTTTCTTAAATAAAGCTTTGTAATTCATGTGTGGGAATGGCTTCAAACTGACAGAGAAGAGGTTTAGATTGGATATTAGGAAGAAATTCTTCCCTAGGCCCTGGCACAGGTTGCCCAGAGAAGCTGTGGTTGCCCCATCCCTGGAAGTATTCAAGGACAGGTAGAATGGGACTTGAAAAAACCTCGTCTAGTGGAAGGTGCTCCTTGGAACAAGATGATCTTTAAAGTCCCTTTCAACCCAAACCATTCTATGATTTTCCTTGCCCATGCACCTCCTAAAGTTTTTGGAACATCCCCTGTTTTTTCCAGTTATGCTTCCCAATGCCATGCTTACTCTCCACATCCCAATACACTGCTCTATGCCTTCCCAGCAACATCTGTTTTTAACAGCAAAAAGGCAAGACAACTGACCTGGGAGCTGTAAGCCCATTACAACTGGGCCTGTTGTCTGTACACTGTGTAATACACCGTCAATAAGAAAAACCCATCCCATTATTGACAGGAAGCTGAGAGGAAAAGTGCATCTAGTCTCTGTGGATGCCTCATGTAAAACAAAAATAGCTCAATGCTGTGCTCTGAAGCACAGCCTATCCCAGGAATAAGATGAAAAACAGTGGGAAAGCATTGGAAAAAATGCATTTGCATCGAACAGTTCACGCAGCTTTTGTGGGTGGGTTTTCAAACCACAGTGTAAGAGACAAACCATGAGCAGTTCCTCAAGTAACACAAGGTGAAAACGTTGCCACCTTTGGGTGAAGGTGTGCCCTGCCAAGACTAGATTTAACACAGCTTCTCCACCATGCTGAGGCCCACTATGCGCTGTAGCCATCCTCAAATGCTGCTCAGAACCTATCCTTAATTCCCTACTTCGGCACTCTTGGATTTATCCTATACAAATCCTCTTACAGAAGGCATGCAAAGCCACCAATTGCCTCAGCACTACCACATTAAGGAAAATAATGGGCTTAGCAACATGTCCTAAAATCTGAAGAAAGATCTAGGGACTTGTTGACTGATTCCCCTGTGCCACAATATACACACAAGACAGGTAAACATAGAAATATTTAGATTGGAAAAAGACTCTAAGATAATTGAATACAGCCATTAACCTCACACTGCTAAGTCCACCGGTAAAGCATGTCCCTAAGTGCCACATCCACGTGGCTTTTAAATACCTCGAGGCATGGTGACTCAATCACTTCTCTGGGCAGTCTCTGCCAGTGCTTGATAACAATTTCCATGAAGAATGTTTACATAAAACCTAATCTGAACCTCCCTGGTGAAACCTGAGGCTGTTTCCTCTCCTCTTGTCCCTTGTTCCCTGTGACCAGACCCTGGCCCCCAGCTGGCTGCACCCTCCTGTCAGAGTTGTAGAGAGTGAGAAGATCCCCCCTGAGCCTACTCTTCTCCAGGCTTAACCCTCCCCTCAGCTATTCCTCATCAGATCTGTGCTCCAGACCCTTCCCCACCTCAGTCCCCTTCTTTGGACACACTCCAGCCCCTCAATGTCTTTCTCATCCTGAGGTTCCCAGAAGTGCCCCAGGATGTGAGGTGTGGCCCCTGCAGTGCCCAGCACAGGGGACAGTCACTGCCCTGGCCCGCTGCCACCCCATGGCTGGCACAGCCCAGGGGCCATTGGCCTCTTGCTCCCCTGGGCACACCTGGGCTCACGTCCAGCCGCTGTCCCCAGCACCCCCAGGGCCTTTCCCAGCTTTCCAGCCCCTCTGCCCCAGCCTGGAGCTGCAGGGGGCTGGTGTGACCCACGGCAGCACCGGGCCCTTGGCCTTGTTGACTCTCAGACCCCTGGCCATGGATCCAGCCTGTCCAGATCCCTCAGAGCCTTCCTGCCCTCCAGCAGATCCACACTCCTACCCAACTGGGTGTCATCTGAGAAATGACTGCGGATGCACTTGATGCCCTCACCCAGGTCCTTGATTAAAATATTAAATAAAACTGGCCCAAATACTGAGCCTTAGGGAATACCACTGGTGACCAGCCATCAGCTGGGTTTAACTCCATTCACCACCCCTCTCTGGGCTCAGACATTCAGCCTGGGTTTTACCCAATTTTTCACATGCAGCTGCATGGGAGACACAGCCCTTCACAGTGTGGCCTGTCTGCTCCTCCCTTGCAGCATGAAGAGATGGGCTCTGGTGCTTATTCACGGTGGGCTGCAGGGGTATGAGTCAGGTCTTAAATAATCAAACTGCAACTGAAATAATACCAAAGATGGGGGAGCTGAATGCACTTGATAGCTTGACACACAACAGAAATGCTGTGCTACACTAATGACTTTGCTCCCTGACACTTATCCACTCCAAATGAAGCAAACTAGCTCTGTCATTTCCCAAGAAACTGAATCTCTGGGGATGAAGGCAGGGGTGGAGCACACATTCAGTGCACAGGGCCATCAGCACAAATTACACAAGCTGTACATTCACATCTCAAGCCCATTAAAAAAGAAGGATTGCTCTCCTTCATGTGACAGGAGATGTCTAGGGCACCAGGATTATTTAATGGGGGCTGATGGATCTGCAATAAGGGAAATCGTCACTTTGTGAGAGCACAAAGCTCTCTGTAATGCACAGAAAGGAAGAAGCAGCTCTGCACTATTAAAGATTAATTGTGAAAATTGACTTGTTCAATTACAGAAAGAGCAATGGGGCATTATCGCTGCTCTTTCTTTCAGCCTCCAGACCTGCAGAGTTCTGAAAGGATTTTTATTACATTACTGTTCCACTATCTGAACATTTACATAAACTAGGTAAAATATTATAAAACCATGCAGCAGTTTAATATAAACTGGGCTTGTTATCATTCACAGCAAACACTCTCCAGCCTGCAGAAGCTGTGGTTACTGACCTTGCAGACCCTACCAGGTTGAAGGCCAGCGACCTCTCTCTTTTCCACTTTCTACACACTCAGTTTATAACTGTTTTTCCTCACTGTCTGTTTGGGAAGAAGTAGCAGAACAAATCTGGAGAGCTGCCAAGCACAGATGCTTTCCCCCAAATTTTTCAATTGTCTTCTTTCCTTAATAACAAAGTCACTCAGGAAAATGGAAAAACATTCACTTTGCAAATATTTATGGGAAAAATATGTCTGTGGTCAGTCAAAATTTCATGGCAATGGATTTTTTCCTACCACGTTGACCTAACAGAGAAATAAAAGGTGTTGGATTCTTCTGCTCCAGCCTCTTGGCAGTTTGGCTGTTAATCTTGCCCTGGATAAGAGAGGGATATCAGAGAGGCTGTGGGACCTCTGTCTTTGGAGATACTCAGAATTTGTCTGGACAAGACATCAGGCAATCTACAGTAATTTAGCCCTGCTGTGAGCAGGGGTGGTGCCACAAGACTGCCAAAATTCTCTTCTGATACAAGTTTGTCTTGCCCTTTTGTGTTTCCTCCATAACAGGAGATTGCCACAAGATTGCCAAAATTCTCTTCTGATACAAGTTTGTCTTGCCCTTTTGTGTTTCCTCCATAAGCCCACATTCAGCTAAAGTCAGGAGTCACTGATGAGATCAGGACCTGCGAAGCTTGGGCCTCAAAAAAAGGCAGTTCATGGATTACTACAAATAACTTGGGAGATTCCTACCCTGGGATATTCAAGAAGTTTCCAAGTGAGTAGCTGAAAATGGAAATCCAGGCAAAAGTTCTGTGGAGCTGTGTTAGATCACCGCTTCTCTCCCCCAACACTGAGCAGTCCCTGGGAACAGCTTTTGCGTCCTTACCAGTGTGCGGGAAAGATTTACTCTCATCATTTGCCCTAAGGAAAACCTGGCATCTCTTTCTAGATCTTTCATCCAACGTTGCCAGAACAATTCCTTTAGGACAAGGAAAATAATTGGGTCTGAGCAGCATCGCACTTACGGCAGAAGTCGGGTTGTCTCCACTGGACGAGGATGCTCTTCCTGGCACAGGCTGCTGCGTAATTAGCAATGGCAGAGCACAGGCAATCCTTGCCACTGGAGCAGGAGCAAACATCAAAGCGGCAGTTCTTCATGTAGGGAGTGGGACTGACTTCATGGTGACAAGGTTCAAAGGCAGGAGACATCAGAACTGAGCAGGAATCCTCAGCATATTTAGCTAAAAAGAGAAAAATGACATGCTCATGCTGAATCAATCAGTGGCTTTCACGGAAAGCTAGAGGAGCCACAGTAAGCATTTTCTTTTCCTTTTATTAAAAAAAAAAAAGCCAAAAAACAACAAACAAACCACACAACAATAAAACAGGATCAAGCAGGCACAGATAGCGCCATAGCTCATATGTCATGTGCTCTACTGAAAGAATAATGTTTCACTAGTAAAACAAATCAAGGAAAAGCAATGCTTTTATATTCTGTTAGCACTATTTCTGGTGCTGTAATTCCTTTTACAGGGCCTCTGCTTTCTGCTGCCTTTTTATATTTGCAAAATTAAACTAACTTTTGCTTTCAATTTTCACAAAATATTATGTTTTCCTTAGGAAGCCTGTATCAATACAAGTCTCTCTGTGGGTTTTTTTTTGTTGCTGTTGTTTATCAGGTTTTTTAAAACATATGTTACAGCCACTCTGGTAATAATGTCAGCAACATTAGCTTCTTCTCTCTTTATTTTCCTTTTTTTTTAATGTAAATGGAAGACCACCATTTGCTGCACACATTAATTTTGGATAGAGTTCAGTACCTAAATGAGGATTGAGATTGCAGGGGTCACTGTCTTGTTTTAACAAGTCCTGGCAGTCTGCATTGAGCTTCCAGGAGTTTCCAAAGTCTTCCAGAAGGGATTCCACCATGCCAGAAGGTGTAAGAAAATCATCCCCTCGGTTCCCATTGTAATTTCCACACAGCCCACACATCCTTTCAGAGTAGACTGGAGACACCTAAGGAACACAACATCAGCCTGGTCATCTTCCAGAACAGGTTACCACTGTAGAGCAAGATTTTTTTAAGGAATGAACCAATTTAACAGTCAAGAAAATTCTCAAACACACATCAAAATACTAGAGACACAATGCCATTTTACTGCATTTTTAAACGTCTAACAAAAATGCTTCTATTAGTAGTAACAGGACAATTTTTGCACGGTACAGTGAATTTCAGAGGGTGACCAAGAGAAAAACAGTTTCTCTTTATGCCTTGATCAGCAGTCCAGTTTAGTCTTTCCCTATTCTCCCCCTTCATTCATATAAATGAGCAGGGCAACAGTGAGGGTTGCATTTTTTTTAATGTAATTCCAGTGGCACTTTGGGGAAAGAGACTGCACCTGGGAGCATTTCACATTTTAAATGAAAACTGGCTGATGAAGGAAATTTTTAACAGGCTGTTTTATCACAAAATTGAGGCAATATTGGAGAGGTTCCCCTCACCACTGAGGACCCTGGATAAAATAAGGAATAAACTAATACCCCTAAAGCTACCTCACATTAGAGCTTCCTCCTGCCTAGAGGAACTTCAGGCACACTAAAAGCAGAATTGCCAACAACCCACAGAGCAGGTGCACTTTTCACCCTGTTTTATTCCTGCTGCAAATCAAGGGGCCGCTGAAAGGTAACCCTGAACCTAGAGGTAAACAGGGAGAAATCTCTTCAATAACATCTGCAGCACAAAGGCACCAATACCTTTTATTTTAGTAGGAACTGTCAGTTTCTGTTAGGAGTAAAGCTCTGGTACATTAAAATTACTATTAACTACTCAGGAGCCTTGATGCTACATTAGCCCTCTGTATCCATGTAGTTGAGTGCTAGTTTAGGTAGGCTTGCAGGAGTAACCAGTGAAACAAACAAAAAAAAGTTAGAAAAATCCACATTTTTAAAGAAAACTGGTTTTCTGTATAAATAAAAATAAAAAACATCCTCCAAAATATAACCTGATACTACCCACAATTCAAACAGGGCGCCAGAGAATAAATATGGAGCATCAAAAAGAACAATTAGAGGATAAATATTCTTACTACTAAGAGCATTACTACTCTTTCATATACACTGCAGAAGGAACAATGACTCACAACGACTCACACAAATCCAAGTTGTAGTATATTTTGAAGTGGAAGCTCGAATCACAAATATCAGGCAGTAACAGAAAAGGGAGCCTTCTTGAGGAACACTAGAAGAATTTTTGCCAGAACAAGGCAATGGAAGTGTATCACTTCCTCCAATTGTCAGCAATACTTGGCAGCTGGTCAGTCTACAAATCCAACATAAAATAGCTCTCCAAAAGCAATTAAAGAGATACTTCAGATGCCCAGCAAGGGAAGGAGCAGACAATTGGAGAAACTTCCACTGGTTTTATGGGTAGAGGATCTGGAGCAGAAAATTAGGCTTGTTTTCAGTGGGACAAAAATTTGCCAGGTTATATGGGTCTCTGACCAGGCAGAAAAATAGTCTGAATACTGAGGAAAGCCAAAACTCCTGAGATGTGCCAAGGGACTGAAGTGAATTATTCTAAGCCCCAAAAGAACTTTTAGGACCCTAGGAGCGCAGAGATACAGGTTAAATCAAAACAACAACCACAAACCCACAGATGCTTTCTAAAATTATTCCAGACCTTTCTTATCTGTTTTCTTTTCAACTCTTGAACTCAGTTCTGAACTGGCTTTCATAACCCTTTGCGCCGTACGAGACGTGACATTTAAGCCAGATTTTGGGGCAGGCAAGGAGAATGCAAAAGCAATGCCATGGTACAAGGAGAGCAGTGTTTACCACTTGACAGAAAATCCCAGGAAATCTGGTTTTCTTGGCAAAATTCCTCTCAGTGAGCAGACCCCTACTAAAAAGGGGGTTCAAAGGCAGTAGGGCTGTGGTTACAGCTTCCTAACAGATCATTTCTGTTAAACCTGGCTCAGGTATTTCTGCACTCTGCTGTGTCTGCAGCACCAACAAAACCTAATTGTTAACCAAGGCTGACTTCAAACATTCCTCACAGTAGAAGGAGCACGCAACACATCTTGTATGAGCTGATTTCTTTTTCCTGGAAATTATGAGTAACTGTGTCCCTGGAGGCCTTTTCTTGCCTTAAGTCGTTCACATCCGTTGTTTTAGACAGGGCAGTCAAAGAAAATAAAAACAAAACTCCAGTTTGAAGGGTATCTGCTGAACGAAACACAAAACTGTTCACGGTTAGTAATGGCCGTCATTGCACACACACACAGAAAAAAAGGGAGGGAGGAGAAAAAAAGCTGCCAAGCTGCTGCAAGATAAAGTGTTTGTTTCTG
Source organism: Callaeas wilsoni (assembly GCA_013398955.1). Classification (NCBI taxonomy): domain Eukaryota; kingdom Metazoa; phylum Chordata; class Aves; order Passeriformes; family Callaeidae; genus Callaeas; species Callaeas wilsoni. Next base: position 8,824 of record VWPU01012285.1, read on the forward strand.
GAATACAAAAGGACCTGTATGTCACTCTGGGGGTAGCAAAAGAGAAAGGAATTTCTAACATGCAACACAAAGCAATTTCTGACTTCAGACAAGAAAATCTTTGTACATATTTAGGTTGAATGAGAGAGGGGGCAAACAGGCAGAAATAAAACAGGCAGAAAAAGTACCTTCACTAGGAGTTCTCCATGACCATCCCAGTCAATCTGCAAATCTTCCCCGTAGGTGAGGCGAACGGAACTCCTCACCATGCGCTGGACACGGAGGGCACCTGAAGGCAACCATAGCGTGTCAGTGACCTTTCCAGGATGTAGTGACAGGACAAGGAGGAACGGCTTCATAGTGACAGAGAGGAGGTTGAGGTTGGATATCAGGAAGAAATTGTTCCCTGTGAGGGTGCTGAGGCCCTGGCACAGGATGCCCAGAGAAGCTGTGGCTGTGCCATCTCTGGAAGCGTTCAAGGCCAGGCTGGATGAAGCTCTGAGCAACCTGGGATAGTGGAAGGTGCCCTGCCTATGGCAGGGGGTTGGAACAAGATGATCTCTACAGTCCAAACCAAATAATGCTGTGATTCCATGATTTCAAGCTTCTGGTTGAAAAACAATAATTTCAAAAAGAATAGACCAACAGTGGTTTTCACAAATTTCACAAGTGCAGACCAGCTTAATTCTCCTGATTTTAGGGGGGACAAGTCAAGATGTCTCACCTGCATGGAGGGAAGCTGAAATGACAGAGCTTCTAGAAGTGACTGAAAGTGAGAGTTTGGCATTGAAAACACTCTTTGATCGAGCTGGGCTAAGGCATGTCTAAAACCACTACTAAGTAGGAGCCTTTCAGTGGCTGGCCAGAGTCAGCCCGTGTGAACACACCTTGCAGCAAAGGGATCTGTATATCCTGTCCATTCAGCGAAACTCCTCCTCCATGTTTCATTTTAATGAGGCTGTTGTCCATATCCTGGATCCGCACAGAAGCTGAGCGAGTGCACACGGCATCAGGATCATCTGCACACTGCAGAGAAGGGAAAATCTGCCTCAAACCTCACGTTTTCACTTTCTTGGTGACTTAGTCCCAGAAGGCATTTTGGCATCTAATTTGGGAGGTGTTGAGTGTCACACTGGTTTTACAGATCTGGTTTCTGCATCCCACAGACACCAGGCTGGCAGCCTTCCCTCCATTATCCCGCTAATCACACGCCAGGGCCGAGCTCCCTGTCTCAGAGCCTGGAAAGGGATCTGTGGGTGTTCCACCAGATCCCTGGGAGCGATCCACAGCAGTGACCAGCCCCACAGCTGTGGCAGGGACAGGAAGGACACCTGACCAACACAGCCTGGGAAACAGCCACGCAGTTCACATTACTGAGACTCCTGAGGTGTTTGTTTTCCCGCTGTGGGATACTCAGATGAGGAACAGGGACTGCGGGGGCCCCACATCTCCTCCCTGGTTTCGAAAGGGAAGTTTCAGTGGAAACCTGTCCTGCAGGTTGCCAAGCACCCATGACCTCAGAGTTGCACTATCAGAGCTCTCTAATGCAGGAGACAGACGCAGAGGGTGAGTAGAACCGTCACAGCCCATTTCTCCAAAGCCTGCAACTTCCCTGGTGCTGCTGGACAGGCTGATACTCCCCTTCCCTCCTGTCAGTCTCCTGTCTCCACTGCATCTCTCATTGCCTTCAGTTCCTCTGTCCCCATCCCTTTTTTCCCCTCTGCTTCCTTCAGGGTCCTTTTCAGTCTCCAGATTTGTTCACCTTTTCCCAAGCACAACTGGTCAATTCATTTCACAAGTCATTTCAGGTTAACCTCCCAGTGACAACCCCCTTCAGGGTCTCCATCCCACCCTGCACCAGCCTGGCTCCCCTTCCTGCCTCCCTCACATCCATCAGGGGAGACAGAAGAGAAAGTCAGGAGCTGCTGTCTGACTACAAAAAAAATCACCAGCCAATCCCACTAAATAGGAAGCGACACAAGGCACTGCTCTGCCAGTGCACTCTCCTTGGTGTCCAAGGAAATGTCCCTTCCCCACAGGCATTAGGGAGGCACCAGCAGCCAGGGTGCTTGGCAAGGGGTGCACCCTCGCCTCTGTTTGTTTGTTCAGCTGGCAAAGAGTCAGCCAGGGCCCATTCTCCAAACTTCATCACGAGTATCCATCCCCAGGTAGGTTCCTGGGAATGGTGGTGAGGAGAAGCAAAACACTTATTAACTAAGGAGAAAGACTGCATCTGTTATTTAAACTAATTATCTAATTATCTCATAGGGAAATTACTTCTGTTGGCCTGTGCATCTGCAATTGATATCATAGTCCCAACAGCCCTGCCCTCTCTCTCAAGAGTGTGAGTAGAGGCACCAGCCAAGGCTGCTGTTACCTGCACCGTCTCGATGATCACAGAGAAGGAATTTTCCACACAATCCTTGGCAAATAAGTACTGGCAAATCCCGCTGAAGGTGAAATACTTGTTGTCAAAGCTTTTGAAATGAGACTGGCCGGTGACAGAGCATTCCCCTGGAAAAAGCAAAAAGCCATTAATCATTCCAGTGCCAGTTGCGAGCAAAATTCTGCTCGGCCCCACAAGCCTCTGAGGGGGACGAGCAGCCCTGGTGGAACAGGTTGTACAAGGCCCAAGCTCCCCACAGAGCAGAAAGCACCAGCAAGATCCTTATCTCACTGTTCATTTCCGTAAGGTATTACCAGTAGTAACAGAGGAACGAACAACAGCTGGGGAACACGGAATAAATCGCAGTCAGGAGCTGAAATTTGTGCCTATGGAAAAGCCTATATTCTTTTGTTGGGATGCCTGAATACCAATAAGTTATTTTAACATAAAATACCTTATGAGAATGAAGAGCTGGAAGATAATGTCTGTGGGAGTTTTTCCAAGGGTAGAATTTGTGTTGGGTTTTACCCTGAACCATTATCTCAACTAACAGAAAGTTAAAAATAATTCTATAGCTACAATAGCTACATCGAAAGTCCTTACAGAATAATGTAAAAGCCTGGCTTGATCGCCTTTCTACTAATAGAAAAAGGAGCTATTTAAACATATCAGCATTTGAAGGTGTTTTGGTAAGTTGTGGCTTTTAATTTCCAGGAAGGCAATATCCAGATACCACAGCTGGGATTTAGTACCCTGTCATGCAAACACACAGAAAGGCTCCAACTCCACAGAGCTTGCAGAGAAAATCTTTCATATGAGAAGACCATGAAACTTAGAGATGATCCCATGGCAAACAAGGTGGGCTGCCACTTCCTCATCCAGAACAAAATTCAGCTGCTGGGCCTACAATGGCCATGACCAGCCAAAGGATGGAGAAAGATTAAATGTTACAAGCTGGCAGGTGAACTCCATGAGGTATTCTCTCTTCACTGCCTTTGAGTCCCACAGAAGATCTGTCTAATAAGCATCACGTGGAAATTTCCCTCTTCAGCATATTATTCAATGTTTCCTGTCTTAACCCAGCTTGTGCTAAAGCACAGCTTCACAGATCCTGAGGATTCCCACACTTGCACAGCTCTGATTCACCCTAAGAGAAGTCCAGCACCTCCCGGATATTTGTCACCCCTTGGAGTTTGATTTCCAGAGCATTCTTTGCAACAAGGAGACAAGAGGACAGCTTTGCAGCATGGAGAACTGGGAACTGCTATCCAAGATAAGTCGCAGCCTTTGACATTGCTCCTGAAAGGGAAATTTCTTTCCTGTGGCCAAGTCTTTTCTTATGGGTCCATCTGTCTGTTCCGTTTGATGTAATGCATTCCATGAAATTTCCTGAAACCTTCCGCCTTCATAATTATTTCCGTTATGATATCAGCTTGAAAGCCTCTTGGTAGTGCCAGCCAGCTCCAGCTGTGGATCCACCTTATCACCAAACTTACAGCTGGGCAATTCACTCCCACAATATGAAAGAAATCTTTCCTGAAAAAAAGTTGGTCAAAAGAAAAACAGAACTACCTAGAGTTTATATGAGTAACTACATAAATTTTCTGGACACATGATTTTAGAAATACTCATGGTAACTACCCAACAATGAAAATATGCTGCAATATTACTTCAAGTAGAGACAAACAGCACAGATAACAATATGAATTTGGCTACTCTGGGAGGCTTTGCTGCCCTCCCATAATGTCTCAGTACAGTTTATAGAGCGTTAGCAGGCACATGTACAACAGCTGCACGTATACAACCTTCAGTCTCAAACAAGCCTAGCAGAAAACTGATTTAGATATATTGGCAGAAGGTACGAAAATAAGCTGCCTTTCTTTTCCACTTCTGCTTATTTAGGACAGCTTCTCAATTCCGAAAAACGTAGCAATGCTATATTGCCCCTTGCACAGAGCTGAGTATCAACATCTGTTTGCAAGCCTCAATAGCAGATTTATCTTCACTTCTATAATCACTATGAAGAAAATGTGGCCAGAGTGAAGGATAAAAATTTTTATAAGGATAAAAGTGGAGTATTTATCATAGCCCGGAGAGGAAGGACATTAAAAGCTATAACCTAAGTAAAAACTGAAGTTAGAAATTTCTTATTTTTATTATTTCTTATTTCTTGTTTGTAATCATGCTGCTGCCCATTAGCTAAAAGATATAACAAATCAGCCCAGGCTGTGTCCTTGAGGTTTTATTTTAGACAGTGTGATTCCCTGCACTTGGAGAGATCTTTAATGAACAAGCACAACAGCTCCCTAAAAATGTCATCTCCATTTTCAATATTTGCATACACTGCCCTTCATCCTCTTCTTTAAGTGCTGATACTTTGGGGGAAGTGCTCTTTTGGTCTAAAGCAAGAGGAAAGAGAGCACTGATGAGTCAGGCAAGTTTCATGTTACTAGAAAAAGACAGACTTTTTGATAGAACACCTCAAGACTCTTGCAATTACCCTAATTTGTGAGGGTTTCACAGTCTCATCTCAACAAAAAACCACCAAAGTTCCCAAATTTGCTCTTTTCTTGTCCAGCCATAACCCCAGTCTTCTCCTCCCTTCCTCTCTCAGTCCCCAAAAGCAAGGAGAACAATAAAGAGTTGTGCTGTCTCTCTGCAGACTTCTATATGCGATGCCAGCAGAGTAAAACGCTGTTTCAGGTCAGACATAGTTTCTGTGGCTGAACACGGTGCAGGAACTGAGGTAGGGGGTGGGCCATGGAACCAGCAGGAGGAGATAAGGAAGGCAGCACTTTGCTGGCCAATGCACAGCATGAAAAGTCACATTCCCCATGCAGACAAAAAAGTGGGACAGCAGCCATCAGTCCAGGCGAGTCTGGGAGGTGGAGTTAGGAGGAAGGGGAGCAGGAGCACCTGCAGAGCTGCCTCTCCAATCTGCCAGCACCCATGGAAGGGAGGGCAACCACCTTCTCCCTGGGGCCATAGCTCCTCCACCCACAACATGACCACGAGGGAATTGTCATGGTCAATAAGGTACAATGAGGAATTGTACCTGATCAAAGCAAGCCAGGAGTGTTCCTCTACCTGGAAGCCAATCCTCTGAACATACAGACCCTTATAATTGGTAAACTAACTAATCAAGGACAGGAACTGTCCTTCCCACCAAACAGGATTTTTCATTGCTACACATAAACCACACGGGGCAATGTCTGACTTGTCTCAGGAGAAGAACTTAAAAGTGGGATCCCAACTGGATTTTACTGGAGCGAGCAACGAAGAACAAAGATTCGCTTTTTTGGGTGAAAAAAAATTTAAGTGGAGCATAAGTGGGAAGAATGCCGGCAAAGCTTACTTGTCAAAACCTGAAAAGAGTAAAGCCAACATACCTGGGCATTCCCCATTGCTGCAGATCCAGGTGCCACGTCGACAAATGCTAGGAAAGAGATAGTAGCAAGTTAGGCAAGGGTACATGAATACCAATCTTCTGTTGCACATTTTTCCCAAAAAACTGAAAATGGCCCCCTGTCCCAGGGAAGTTAGATCACTCCCCAACATCCCTTCCATTTCCCATAACCTCATTTCTTAATGTATTCATCTCTTCTTCTCATCATTTGACAATAACTGCTGGTAATATGAATGGGTATGGTTGCAGAACTCAAGGACTTCTGTTTTTCTCTGCCAAAGCTCTGTGTTTAATGGAGTTTTCAGCTATATTCCACTGATGTGGAATGAGTTCAATGCAGTGCTTAAGGTATATCTATCAATACAACAGAATCACAGGGAAAAAAAAGTTTGAAGGGACTTCTAGAAAAATCATTTACTACAATTTCCAACTCAGAGAAAGCAATGCCAAAGCTGGATCAGGTGGGTGAGGACCTTGCCCACTTGAGTTCAGAGATATCCAAGATGAGGTCCCACAGCCTCTCTGAGCAGCTGTCCCAGTACAGCACTGAGGAAGGGAGAAGAATTTTTCTTTGTGTCAAAACAGAACTGCCTTTTCAGTTAGCGTCCATTGCTTCACAACCTTTTGCTGTTTGCCTCTGAGAAGAGTTTGGCCCCATCCTCTTCACAGCCCATCTTAGGCAATGAAAGTTCCCTCATTAGCCCTTAAACAAATCTATTCCCCTTTGCTTCTTCTTACATCAAATTCCCCTGCTGTGATCACCTCCCGTGTCCTCCACAAGCCTCTTTGCACTCCTTGTTTCAACAGCTCCTATATTCTTCTCATTCCTTTAATTATCCCAGCCCTTGAAAATCATTTGTGGGGAGGCAGATTATTTAGGATGTTAAATGCAGAGTCAATGGAATGACGTCCTCCACAGCAGCATCAAGTTTGAACAACAGGAAGCAATAACAAAACGCAAGCAATAAAAAACCCAACCTGTCAGGCTACACTCATCTCCTAAGAGCACTAAGGTGGAACAATGTGGCCAAGCTCAAAGCTGCAGAGGGCTCCAGGGAAAAAGACAAAATGCTCGTGTCATGGTTATGGGTTTGTGTTCTGGGACACATGGTACAGGTAATGAAAAGCTTCTGATTAACAGGGATGATGCACAGACCACCTTTCTTCTGCATATCATGGTCTTCACTGAGTCCTCCTTCTGTGCTCTAGTTGGAAACATCTGAGTAAAGGGTTGTCTGAACTCCTTGCACAAATATGTCCACACTGAACACAAAACCAGATCAGGAATATGTGACTAATTCCCCTTCCTTTCTCTAAAGTGCTGGTTTTCCCCTGCAGTCTGGTACTCAGGAGTGAAAGAAAAATGGTGAGCCATGCTATTGGAAGTCTCATTAGCCCCGTGACAAGTTTCAAGGACGTGCCTTAGGCTAACTCCTCTTGGAAAGAAACGGGGTTTAGAGGTTAAATACACGTAGGAAGTCAAAACAAAGACACCACTGCTGACACTACCCAGACATGGGAACCTGCTGGTCTGTCTTATCCACAGGAAACAGGTAGTTCTCCGCTCTTTGAAGGAGTGTGACCTTCATGTTGTTCTATCAGATCAAATATCCCTTTAAAAACAGAGTTGATTTTGCCTTTGTGAACAGCTCACTTCTTGGAAGGGGCTGGCAATTCCAGTAAGAGAGCAAGTCCTTTGCCAGTGAAAGGAAATTTTTAAAAGGTAGAGAGATTTCTAGAAAGATAATGCAAAACAGCCACTGACCAGTGTGCAGTACTTATCTATAGCAACCACACCAGAGCAGCACAGGGTTTACCATGAGTTGCAGTCCTGGGAGATGGTGAAGCCAGGAGGATAATGTTTTCCAGAGTGGATGCAGGAACAGTCAGAGCTTTCAATGCAGTGTTCACCATCAAGGAGCAGCCCCTCTGGATAGGTCAGGTAGCATCAGACATCCATATCACACACACAGGGACAGGAACATAAATACAATTAGATTTTCTTGTTCTTCATATGCTTTGGCAAGACTTCATATGCATTGTTACCCATATTTAGTCACAATCAGCAATAAAAAGGAATGAAGCTTGCCAAAAAGCCTCACAGGGGCAGGTGTCTGCTTTCCTTCTAGCGCTGCCTCTTCCTCAGACGTGCTGAACAAAGCATTCCTGGTGCTCCCAGAAAAGCTCTTTGCTTAGCACATCCTCAGGTTCAGAACACACATTGGGACACAGACAAATCAAACACAGGGAGCACAATCAAAGTTGATAGGAGCTGGTCTGGGACCTGACTGTTGGAAAAACCATGAACTTCACTGGCTGCAGTAAAGGGTGTCCACATAGGTCTTGTATTTGTCATAAGAGAACCAAAGATGAGGCAAAGTAGGGAATGAAGAAACAAATTTGGACACCATGTAAGTCTAGCAGAGAGGGTCTGAGAGAAAGAAGCCACTTCTCAACTTCTGCAGAGGTAAAAAGTAAAAGGGCCGACTTCCTAACTTGGGTTCAGCCACTGAAGCTTCCATATTACACAACTATAATTACCTGTTCTATAGAGAGAGTTCTTTACCCTACAAGGATAAACAGAGGCACAAAAGGGTTACAAGACTTGTCTAAGCTAGAAACTTGTCCTTGCTTCTATTACTAGTTTATAGTGCTTTCTATTCAGTCCCTATATTGAGAGAGAGTTGATATTCCCTCATTTTCAAAAGAGCTGCTGGGGCAAAACATTTGTTTTCTTGAACATCCCTCTCCCTTCTCTTTGAGGGACGCCTTCCAATGGCCTACAGAGATTTTGGCTCTTTTCCATGGCAGCAGCAGTCATCATTGACAGCAAGACACAGGTAGGTCTCCTTTCTCCCATTCTTCCCATAGAGCTGCCTGGAAAGATCTTGGCTGTTGAGAAAATCCTTCCAGTGAGAGAGATTGACAACAAGATCTGAGCATTTAAGAGTGCTGTGGCTCTCCAGAGAGTACAAGAAAACAGAATGCCTGCCTTTTTTCCTGGCAAGAGTAATTCCATTTACAGCAATGAATGTAACTGTGTGGGGCATTTAACAGAGGGAAAAAGGAAAAAAAAAAGAAAGAAGACGTTTGTCCAACATCCTTCAGATTCTGTTTACTCTTGGAGCACTGGAGGGAAGCTACATGAAGCTAGAATCCTCATCAAAAATCCCTCTAGTCATCTGTCAGATCCTCCTGGTTTTCTATCAAACTCAAATCCAGGTTCTTCCCTTCTGACTGTGCAACAAACAGCAGTAAAAGTTTGGAACTGCTGATTGTTGTTCTCATGTCCTTTACCCTTTCTGTGGAGCTCTTGCTTCTCTGCTCCTCAGCCTTTAGACCTTTCCTATGCTGAACAGACCAATGCATCTACCAAAGGAAAAATAAAGCGAGAGCCTTTTGCAGTCAGTGGATTCACGTCCTGCAGCTCTTCCCAACACATCCAGGACTGCACAAATACAGTAGCTGGATCCTGCACAGCAAAATAAGCTCTTGATTCTGGTTACGTCGCCTGCCACGCTCCATGTGCGCCTTCCCAGGTCCTGCCACACCTTTGAACTTCCAGTAAGGAAGAGACAGGCAGCAAAATGGGAAACTGTCAAACTCTGAATGCAGTGACTCCTCAAACGAGGCTGACATTGTCATTATTGCATTGTTTTGGAAACCACAGTCTCTGCAAACCTCCATCGCACGTGGCATCTTGTACAAGGGGACAGTAAACACCTCTGTGCATTCACAAAGCCCAGACAGGGTGAAATGCAGAGAGAATCCTATTCAAAACAAAGCACCCAACAAACAAAATCAAACAAAAAACTCAGCTAGAAATGGAAGCACATGGAGCTTTGGAGCCAGGAATCAAACTCTCCTCCTGCAGTTGTTTTAAGTACAACAGCCAGAAGTGGAAGATTGGCATGGTTGGGCTGTTCCCTTTAATCCAATCAAATCTCCTGTATGGAAGATTCAATAATAAATGAAATTATTCACCTAAATCATGAAACCTTTGAAACTGCAGTGCAAGCTTCACATGTTCTGCTTTTCTGCAAGAAATTCCTTCAGTGTATTCTCTGCCATTTCTTCCTCTAACTATATTTGCCTCTAACCCAAGCAATTCAGAAGGAGTACATCAAGGGCAAGCAGTTCCTCACCAAGAAATAAAGGCAGTCCTGGAGTATTAGTTGGTACTGATTTTCACAGAAACATTTACTTTTTAGTTGGCTCTGAAAAATGGCCCTTTCATGGAGTGAGCATACAGGCACCACAGAAGCTGTTTTATTCTAGGGCATGGTCCCAGAAAAGAGAAGTGTTTCTAATTTCAAGAAAATTTAAGGGAAGACACAGTTTTCCTTCTTCTAATAAAATAGGTAGCCTGACTGCCAAATGTTTCTCTGTAAATAACTCAGTAAATAAATTACCAGGGCAGCTGCAGCCATCAACACATTGTCCATGACACATTTCATTGATATTCAGGCTCTGGCAGGTTCTGGCACATGGGGATACACACTCCTTATATTCCATGCCAACTGGACATCTTGGCCCTGAAACAATTAAAAGAAATTAGAAATGCAAATTCCTCAATATCTCTTAAACCAACAAATCCCTTCATTATCAAAGGCTGAACCACAGAGACATAAAAGGTCATGTCAGCTTCCAAATGATCATGTCTTTTATAGAAGCAGAACATTTTAGAAATATTTGATTTTCAGTTTGCTGCAATATCATCATCTGTCAGATAGAAAAGTAAATACTCAGACGTTAAAGTCAATTTGTTTTCTAATAAATTGAGTCTTAAAAACTAAACCCAAGTGCATTGAGAATAATCAAACCTGGGGAGAAGTTTTGCAATAATATCTAAGTAATTTGGACAGACATGGTTGTTTTGTACCTTTAAGCCATGCACTTACTCCACTCATTTGTGAAATTATCCTGTTTAGTGTTTCCAGAGAGAACCAGGAGGGAGTTAAAACTCTGAAATCCCATCCTCCTTCTTCCAGAGAACCACCAACTCAGGATAACACCCATGTTATCTCCACTGCTGCCATTATCTAGGCCAGGCCATTATGCAAACAGGCTCTATTACAGCCATTCCTTCTCTTCAATGCATACACACACCATGCCCTACGAGACTGCGGGGTCATGGAGTGGGAAGAAAAGGTTAGAGCCTGCCCTTTCCAAGCAAATCCTCTGCTGAAGAGGTGGGAGGGTAATGAAGGAGTGATCTTGCTCTTGGTGCCCTGGGCTCGGGCACCAGCTCACACTTGCACAGTGTGCCCAGCACTAGAGCCCTTCCCACACAGCAGAGCATTCCATTCCTCCATCATCATCATCGTCTCCTGAAAAAGAACCATAGCACAGATGAAGGGTGATAGAAAATTAAGCTCCTGCTGTGGCAGCAGGACACTTCCCTCTTTCCTGACTCAGGAGAAAAAAACCAAACTGTGGCTCGTGAATTCAAGGGTTAGAAATGAGCTCTAAAGCTCCTGGGATCACAGAAAGGCTCATTTCACTTGTGGCTTTAAATCAGACTTACAAAGAGCCCCAGCAAAAATGGGTTCTCTGGCTCACACCCTGAGCAAGGAGATGAGCTTTAATAGATCCCTTTTATGTCCCAATGGAAAATAGATTACTGCTAGAACTCAGACTGTACAACCCCTAGAACAAGTGGCTGGCAGCATCTTGATGCCCTAATCACAGTCTGAAGGCACAGTTTTCTTCAGTGGCCAGTAGCAGAATATCTTGAACAGAAAACCAAGTGGTATCAGTCACAGATCAGATAGTTTACCCCATGAAATCAATTTACACAAACATCCCAAGGAAATTGTCCTTTCTCATAACAAAAAAACCATGAGAAATATCACCAAGAACATGATATTAGTGGATTTTTAAATTTATTTTTGAATGCTCTGTATTGAACCAGGGTTCTTCAGTGGAGGCACCAGCAGCAGGTGCAAACATGACTTTTCCTCTATAAACACAATCCATCTCAGTCAGTCTATGCAGTTCCTTGTTGCAAAACCTCAGGACAGATGCAATCAGGATCTCTGAACTCAGCAAAATTGGGCTAATAAAGGCAGCAGTTCAAGATGCAATCAGGATCTCTAAGCTAGACAAAAATTGGCTTAGAAAAGCCAACATCTCAATCTCAAGGCAATTGATTCAAGAAAATAAAGGGTGAAACAACTGCCTTTATGCAAAAATGTTAGAGGGCATTTCACAAAGATGCTGACTTAAAAATACAGGCTGGAAAATGTCATACATGTGAACTATATGTGAAATAACACCTAAATCTATAGCTTTGTGTATCAAATAAGCCTTAGCTGCCTGTGTGCACTGTGGTGGGACATGTAGCAGCTCAGGATCTTCTTTATATATGGTTCAAACAATACTGCCTTTAGGGCAAAAACTTCTAGAAACAGGTGGGTGATGGAGAGCTGAAAAGGGCACTTCCCATAAATGAACCAACCTCCTAAAAAAGCACCAGCTGCTTTCAGCTGCAGGACATAAATCTGCAAGACAGGCATGATCTTATCGGGGGTGAGCAGCCTAGGAATAAATCTGCCAGCTTACTGCACGAGCTCTCTTCAGGCCACCCCTCCAAAATCACTCCTTGGTGGGCGCAGCTCCTCGCGTACTCCAGGAAGGCGGGGCAGTGGCAGTCAATGCCCTGGGGACAGGCACAGATGTCCGTCTCACAGAGGCTGATGTACGGCTGGGGATCCACTCGGTGGTGGCACCGGGAGAAGGTCAGGGAGGTGCTCAGCAGCTGGCAGGTTTCCAGGACGCCCTGCACAAGAAGTGAGGGGCAAAGGGACAGAGAGAGAGCAAAAGGGACAAAATTACTTCTTATAGTCTCAGGAAAGAGGAGGGAAAACACGACTTTTCCAAACACACCATCACCACTGTTGTTGAACAACATCACAGCTCTTATTTAACACCACCGGGCAGTTAATAATAGTCAGGAGCTAAGAGTGAGCTCTACCCATTCATTCACCACATCCATGGACACAGAGGTACATTAATACACTGATTATTACGGAACGGAGCGTCACATTAAGGATGTTTCACACAGAAACACGTCAGTCAATCAGTCAGCAAAAGGATGGAGGCATTCTACCTCCTTTGGCTTCCCAGAAAAGAACTGGATGGTGTCTGGATTCCCAGGAAGGTGCACACAGCAACAGAGGGGAACTGAGGTACACGAGAAGAGAAATAACCAGACAACCTTTTGGATAACGAGCGACCAGAGTGAGCGTCAGAGGGAAAGACTGAGTCTGACTGAAATCCCAGGAACGAAATTTGTTTTCCACTTCTGGCCACACGTTCCTGTCGCTCCTGCTGGCTTGTCCAAAGCACAGCAGGTCAATTTAACTCAGATAAATGGGAGAACAATAGCCCAGGGAAGAAAAGCAATTTGTTGTGCTCTTCTCCTGAGTTTAATCAGCGTGGTGACAGCCAGTGTGAGGGGAGGACAGCACAGGGAGACGGGAGGAGGGTATCAAGACCTCTCCTTTCAGACTGCAGAAACCTAAGAGGAAACTTAACTGTAAGTGAACCAAAAGCCAAGGAAAACTTAGTGCATGATTAAGTTCTCAAGGGGAGGCTCCCAAATAGACTCTTTTGCGCACATTATGTCACAGTTCAATAAGTCAGTGTGACTTTCTGAAAGGACAGCACTGAGTTTAGGTAAGTGGAAAAAACGATTTTCTGATACAACCCTGACAGAAAGAGTTGGAACATAACTTTCTTCTACTCATTTGTCAGTGTTTTATGTAAGCAAATGTAACCATGGTGTATTTTGCAGGTGTTATACTCAGAGGTTGGGGAGGGGGCATATTCTTCAGAGTAGTTCACAGTAACAATTCATTACTTCTGAAAAACTTTACATGTACCTGAGGTGACAGCACATACAAGCTGCTGTGTAAAAAAAAAAAAAAAATTCAAAAGCACCTTGTTTTCTCATTTTTTGGGAGATGAAAAATGGGAAGCAAACTCCACAGGAAAAAAAAAAGAATCAAAATATCCTCTCTGAATGGCAGCTGTGGTGCCCGTATAGGAAAACTGCTGAGTAGAAAATGCCTTTTTATTGTGGCTAAAGGGTTTTTTTTGTTCAGGTGATCAACTCAAGCTAGTACATGTCTGAGCCAAGACAGAATTTCTTGCTTATGAAAACAAACCAACCAGAAATGTCTAGTCCATTGGGAATGTGTTCCAAGATTAGCAAAGGGCTCAGGGAACAACCACACGTGCAAAGAGGTTTTGAGCTTTCTGAGAAAGGTCTCAGGGAACTTAAAACAGTGCTGAGAGCTGGACATGGTGAAAATCAGAAAGTCAGTTGCAGCCTGAATATTTCTGATGCGCAGACTGCACCCACCATGTTGAATCAGACAGGAAAAGAAAAATAAGACTAGAAGAGGGGGAGCAGGAACTACAGAAGTGGTGGTTGGTACTGCTCTAAGAGTACACAGAAGTCCGGAGAAGCTGAAAAAGTGCCCTAAGGGTGGAAGTAACAACAGCAGAAGCAGCCAAAAAAGCGATTAAAGCAGTGCTTGGACATGAAACTGATAAAAGCAAAAGTGAGCTCAGAGCCATTCAGAGGATGAGCAGTACAGCAACTCCTGGATCAAAGCCTTGAGCCAGATAGTATCAAGTGCAGCAGAAAACCAGTATATTCAACAAGCCCATTTAGGGGCTGAGCTAATGAAGTTTCTTAACGTAATAGCCTGTTAATACAACTCCAACAGCAAAACTCTGACTGTGTGTTCTACTAAAAGGAACATTTTAGACGGGAAAGTGACTTGAAAAATAAAGGACATTACACACACACAAAAAAAAGTGACCCATTTATCTTTTCCTCTAGTTCTTTGGTCTTGGACTTGTTCACTAACAGCATGGCTAAAGGCTGAGCTCCAGATGATTATCTAGAAACCAAGTGACATATGTTGAAAAGCAACAAACAGTTCATTTTCTCTATGTAAAGGTTTTCTTGTCATTCAAATTTCATCAGATTCTCCAGGGACTTTATGCAAAAAATTATAGCTGAAATTTTCCCATCTTTCAGACATATCTCAACTATCATGACAAATAAGCTGAAATATGGGTAAATCCAAATAGATACAAACAAAAAATATTCAGCATGAGGGTGGTCAAAGAGAGGGTATGGAACCACCCCCCCATAGAGATATTCAAAATGTGAGTGGACAGTGACCTGAGCAGCCTGACCTGGGATGGCCCTGTTGGAAGCAGGAAATTGGACTCGGTGACTCCTTCAACTTCACCATTCTGCGATTTATTTTTATTTTCATTCCTTCCTTTCTTTAAAATTCAGTGGTCAGGCAGGACTAAGAGAGGTCCTTATTCTTTAGTTTAGAGGTCAGTGGTGAGTATTAGATATTGGCAGCCTCAGCCACTGCTGTAACATTCCTCCTCATGCAGCAACAGCCCTGGTAGCTGCTCCACACTAAGAAATATTTAAACCCAACAGACTGGAGAGTGAAGCCTCAGGCTGAAATAGTGCTTAGAGTAAAGGTGGTTGCAAGATTAAAATCAGCAAACCTGACTGCAGTATCTGAAATGCAAGTGAAGGTCGTAAAATTTCTCCCTTCCCTTCTGCACAAGTTCTATTTTAAATGTTTCTTTAAATGGGTTGGCGGGGTCCTGGCACTGGCCACCCTCAGCAATCACAAAACTTGCTGACCTTCTCTCTGCCCCAGGCCCACCACACAGAGCTGGAGGTGGAATTTCGTACATTCTTCCCATTTCTGTGGCATTTCCTTCTGCTGCTGCATGAACTGCATTTGTCCACAGCTTAACAATTACCATTAAAGAGACAGAAACTAAAAAAAGACAGAAGAAACCAAAGACATCCTCTTGTCCCCTTGAATTTAAACCCTATGGTGTGCAGGTACACATATGGTTTCTCCAGAACACTCAGGGTATATTTCGGTGCCATAACTGGGTGTAATTTTTCAGAAAACACATTTCATAGAGAAAGATTTAGTCTCCTATCTTTTCAAATAAAAAGCATCCAAACCCAGTATGTTTAATACACCAAACACTGGCTGTATGTTTGAGCAGACCAAGCAACAACGGAAAGAAATGACTTCCCTTGAATGCTGATTCAGTTAATCTGATGAGGAAAAATGAGATTTTAGATATAGTGGGCCCCATTTTCACCCCTATAATGTATTATTATATATTATACAGAATGATTTGGGTTGGAAGGGACATTAAAGAGCCTCTAGTCCAATCCCCTGCCATGGGCAGGAACACCTTCCACTAGACCAGGTTGCTCCAAGCCCCACCTAACTTGGCCTTGAACACTTCCAGGGATCAGGCTGGGCCTCTGGACCTTTGCTGGACCTGTCTCTGAGCCCAACTATGACAAATTATGGTCAAAACTGAAAATTTCCACTTGTTTTCAGATCTGGGAATGAATGCTATTTCTTTATTACATATGGAAGTATTCCATGGGATAATGGGGGAACTGTTTCTTACCAACTGCAGTAAGAGTTGAATTTCAGCAAAAGCAGAAATGAACTCAATTTTAAATTCAATAATTTGCACATCTAATATACTATAGGTATAATTTCCTAGTAAGAGAAGAAAAAGGGAAACATTACAGTGAACTCTGGTCTCCACACACCATTTCTCTTAGAGGTGAAATCTGAAAAATAAAGGTAATTAAAGGTATAAAAACACAGTTATCAACTGCAATGCTTTAAACCACACGCACTTTTTTTTTTCAAGGCTGCCTTGCTGCTGTAGTTTTCCAGATCACACATTTGTACTTTCAGAGCCATGCTACCCATGCTGTTGGTCATCTTACAGCCTGTTACATTGCAGTACTTTGTTGAAAAACCTAAACCAGTGAAAAAATTGATCAGACAATGCAGCAAGGCTCCTTTTCGGTAACTAAACAGCAGTTGCAGAGGGCAGGGCATGGTAGGAAGGCTTTCTTCCTCCCTCCAACACTGCCCAGTTGGGAATGCTCTCTGGATCCCAAGGCAAGGCAGGTAATCACACTAAGAGTGTGTGTGTGTGTGTTTTAGAGGTGGAGGGCAGGGAGACGCCCTGGCAGCAGTGGGGTAAGAGTGTGAGCTGGTTCAAGACTTTCGACTGACACACAGAGCCATTAAACAAGACAAAAACCTCCAAAACAATATTTTTCAACGTTTTTTAGGATTTGAAGATAAAGGAGCAGCAGGGCCTTCTGATTCCACTGCATAAAATCATACAATGGTTTGGGTTGGAAGGGACCTTCAAGATCATCCAGTTCCAAC
Organism: Callaeas wilsoni; assembly: GCA_013398955.1. Classification (NCBI taxonomy): domain Eukaryota; kingdom Metazoa; phylum Chordata; class Aves; order Passeriformes; family Callaeidae; genus Callaeas; species Callaeas wilsoni. The sequence continues at coordinate 25,871 of VWPU01012285.1, forward strand.
CCCACTGCCATGGGCAGGGACACCTCTCCCTATCCCAGCTTGCTCCAAGCCCCATCCAGCCTGGCCTGGAACACTTCCAGAGATGGGGCAGCCACAGCTTCTCTGGGCAACCTGTGCCAGGCTTCACCACCCTTGCAGGGAGCAATTGCTTCCTGATAGCCAATCTAAACCTGCTCTCTGTCAGTTTGAAGCCATTTCCCCTCATCCTGTCACTACAATTCCTGCTGAAAGAAGCCAGAAGCCATCTCTCCAAGGATGCTGTTGGCCGGGGAGGGGGGCAGACAGAGAAGGCAAAGAAAACCACAGACCTACCCAGTGTGGGGGCACTGGGGTGGGAGGAGTGCCTTGAAGCAGAGCTGTTGTTTCCCTCACCTAACAGCTGACTGCCTGGCAGGGAGGGGCGGCTGGGAGACCAAAGAGATTTACATTCCTGAAGCTGAGGCAAGCAAACAAAGCACACTATTAAAAAGCCTTACATTCTTCAGCAGGCACTTGTTTGGCCGGACTTCTATTAATAGTGCTGTGTTTATTCTTGCACAGTGAATAAATTAAGGCAATGTTAAATGCAGTGAGCTTATGAACTCACATGAGAGAGAATATAATTTCATTCAGTTTGTGGGAAAGAAAACTTTATCCACAAAGCATCAATATTTAACGTGATCTGTATAAAACCCACGTTAGTTGTAGTCGACCCATCAGACTGGATTTCAACCTGCATGCCACTCCCCAGCCTCAGCTGCAATGTTGACACTTTCTAAACATTAAACTTGCCTGAACAGATAAAATTCCAGGGACCACAACCAGAACTACCCTTTCTCTAGAGCTGTAACTCTGGAGAGAAACTCAGGTTTAAAGAACCATAGAATGGTTTGGGTTGAAAGGGACTTTAAAGACCACATAGTTCCACCCCCCCTGCCATGAGCAGGGACATCTTCCACCATCCCAGGTTGCTCAGAGCCCCATCCAACCTGGCCTGGAACACTGCCAGGGATGGGGCAGCCACAGCTGCTCTGGGCAACCTGTGCCAGGGCCTCAGCACCCTCACAGGGAACAATTTCTTCCTGATATCCAATCCAAACCTGCTCTCTGTCAGTGTGAAGCCATTTCCCTTTTACCTGCCACTCCAGGCCCTTGTCAAGAGTCTCTGTCCATGTTTACTGTAGGCTCCCTTCAGGCACTGGAAGGCCACAGTGAGGTCACCCCAAAGCCTTCTTTTTTCCAGGCTGAACAATCCCAATTCTTCCAGCCTTTCCTCACAGCAGAGCTGCTCCATCCTTCTGATCACCTTGATGGCCTCCTCTGGACTCGCTCCAGCAGCTCCATGTCCTGTTGTGCAGCCCTGTCCCTCAGAAGGCCTCAGCCAGGCTGGAACCCCTCATGTTTTGGTGCTCGGCACCACACACCTTTACACAAGTCAGGTGGGCAATCAGCCCCAGCCGTGACAGAAATGCCCCACAGACAGCAGCTCTGCCCAAGAAAGAAACATCAGCTGGAGATTTCCAACCTGAAATCACTGCTATCATTTCTCAGCCAGTTTTACAGGTAGTGAGGGTGAAGTGCTGAGGGGCACGAGCATCCTTCACTGAATTTCACAACATATGTGAAGCATCCCCATCCAAAAGCTTAATGGAAGTATAAAGAGTCAGAACTTTGCAACTTGTCCAACTCTTAGTTAGCCTTTTCCAGGTAGCTAGGAAACCAGCATTCAGGGTAGGTGGAGAGCAGATATATTGCAGGAAGTGCTACTACTCTTGAGAAACTATTTGAGTCTAGTTTAGCAAGTACCTGTCTACAGGACTTGAATAGTGAGAAACTAACAACTACATTTTGGCCTCAGTTACTCTGGTATAAATCTAAACCTGGCACCCAGGAAATCATTCTGATTTACAACAGAGTACATGGAATCATCCCTCAAGGGATGAGGGCTCAATTTACCATGACAGTCGTAACCTGTTAACACCACGTGCTTCAGTAAATATTCAAAGCTACTTTCTTCCCTGAGCTGGTGACCATCTGCCTGCATCCACACCCCGTTTAAGGGAAACAAGAAACTTGTTTGTACTTATAAAAGACAAGAAGAAAAAGGTTGATGCAGCAAAGGGAGTCACAGAGTTGGCCAAGACAAGCAGTTCTGTATTTCTTCAATAAATCAGCACTACTATCTATATGCTTAGCTGAAGGAGCTTCCTCCTGGGAAGGGAAATAGCCTGGTGACACAGAGCTTTTGGAACACTGACAGAAAACATCTATTCTGTCAAAAACAGCCTGGCTGGAGCATCTCCCTCCTCTGCTGACTCCCAAGTATATAAACTGCACCCAATTCACAAACCACTTGGGGAGGTGGCACCCACAGAGGCTTCAGAACTGATGCTACCCTGCTGGCAAAATCAGAAAGAGAACTAACTACATCATTCTACAGGAATCACTGAAACACCTTTCCCAAGTAACATCATAATTTCTTTGGCAGTAACTCACACTTCAGCCTCAAACAAGCTGTTGCTTTCTTTGTTTATCTGTTTAATGGCTGGGGTGGGGGGAAGGGGGTTATATCTATATAAATATGTTACAGTTTTAGAAAGAACAGGTAGGGATCAGTGCGAGAGAAAAATTGCATTCACTAACTAGTGAGTAAACTGTTCCTATCTCAACACCACATGTGAATAAAGCATCAGTCATAACATGCAGCCTCCAAGGTCATTTCTCCACACCTTTAACATACAATCTGACTACCAAAATAAAAAGTGGAAAGGGTTGTTTTAAAAGAACAATTGCAAGGTGCAACAGTTGGAAAGCTCAGTGCAGAAATCCTCCTGCCAGCAGCAGCCAGAACTGCAGGGAGGGCACAGTTACCAGCTCGGGAACCACAAGCACACGGCTGCATCCAGCCCCAGCCTGGGGAGCATCCACATACAGCAGGAGCCGACATGGTGGACGTGTCACTTCCACCTTCTGCCTGCACCTGAGCCTGCTGCTCCACAGCAGGGGCCACAGCCAGCCGCCTTCCCGCTGTGGTTAACACCTGACAGGCTGGACAAGGAGCTTGATCCAGTGCAGCAGCAAGATCAGTGCCCAGGACAGCTATCTCAGACCAGAGAAAAACCCAACATGGGTGCCTCCTGCACCTTTCATCCTAATCACTTGCTGGGGGAGTGCCACGTTAGGTACAGAGGTGGATTCAGGGAAGCATTGCCCTCATTGCAGTCCTGCAGCTTCCTTACGAGGGGAAGAGGAGGGGCAGGCACTGATGTCTATGTGTGCCCAGGGACAGGACCCAGGGAACGGCTGGAGCTGTGTCAGGGGAGGGTCAGGCTGGATATCAGGAAAAGGTTCTTCCCCCAGAGGGTGGTGGGGCACTGAACAGGCTCCCCTGGGAATGGGCACGGCCCCAAGGCTGCCAGAGCTCCAGGAGCGTTTGGACAATGCTCTCAGGCACAGGGTGGGATTTTGGGGCTTTGCTGTGCAGGGCCAGGAGATGGACTCAGTGATATTTCTGGGTCCCTTCCAGCTCAGAATATTCTGTGATTTGTGTCCTTCTGCCAAAGGGCAGGCGAGTCGCCTTTCAGGTAAGGGAGGACTGAAACTGGAATGGCATCTTGCAGCACTAACCTTCTCTGCCATATCAGATGAAATGTTGCAGGTGTTGCTCGGAGTCTGCACTCTCTTGCAGCGCTTGTTTTCACTGTGCAAAGCCCAGGAGTTGGCAAAATCGTAACTGTTCCCCACCAGAGTCCCTGGGAACGAAGAAAAGGAGAAGCAACATGGCTGTTTGAGGGGTGTCAGCAACAAGCGGGCATTATTGGTTGCTATTAAGGTGATAGTCTGCCAAATGCTGTCTTTAAAAATAAAAACCTGTTGTACCAAACAGATTTTTATTCCAAACAGATTGACCGTAGGAAAGCCACTACCAGTGATATGGATTTACTTCTGCCAAGGACCTCTCTGAGCTCAAGGACACACTAAAGCCTGCAGAAGGTAGCTCCCACCTCCGTCACGCCTGCATGAACACGGTAGGAACTGCTGCTGCTCAGCTACAATCTGCAGAAGCCAAAGCACACCTGCACATCTTCCTACCACTTAAAAGTTGTCAATGAAACACAAAACATATTAGAGAGGCAAACAAACCCAGCTACTTTCCCTAATCAAAGAAAGCATTAGCACTCCTGAGCCCAGCTAGCCTTGATTTTTCTCCTGTCCAAAACTAAATCTCGTGTGCAAAGAAAATTAACATGCACCATCATGGCTTGGGCCTATCCTCTTCCTTGGTAAGGTGTCCTGAAACATGCTCCTCTGGCCCAGGACAAGCAGCTCCCGGCCCAGGCTTGGCAAGATTTGCATCCATTTTGCACAAAAGCAAAGCTGAATGAATTTGTATGGCTGCAACTTCCCAGGAGATGCAAACCACCTCTCTGGTGCTCTTGCTCCATCCTTCTGAGAAGGGGGATCCTCCCAGAGAGGGAATGTTTCCTCCACCCTCTTCTTCCACCCATGGTCTTCATTTCTCCAGGACTATCTCTGCTTCCTGTTGTGGGTACCTGCTACTAAACACTTAATTTTGGGACTCTCAGTTGCTTTTTAGAACCCTGCTGTGTTGCCCGTGAGAATATGAATTGCCACTGTTAATGCATTCCCAAGACCTTATGCAGAGAATATGTTGAAATATAAGCCTAGCTGTATCTAAAACGAAAAGAAACCAAAAAGAAATTCTTCCCAAATATACCTATAGAATATTTACTAATATATACATGTACATATAATAAAGATTCCATTGAGCTCCTTATTTAGTACAAACACAAGGAATATACAGACCGCTAAAACTCTTCCTAAGGTGTGGGGTAGTCATGAAAACTGCACTCAGAATGATAAGGCAGAGGTATTAAGACAAAAAAGACTTTTTTGTAAACTAGAAATGATGGGCTTTTAAAGGTAGCATGTATTAGGCCCACAGCTGATATCAAAGGAGGAAGACTCACAGGGAAAGGGGATAAAATACACAAAATTTTCATTTATGCAGCCAGGAGTTAGGATAAAAAAAGAAATGCAGCAACAAGAACAAAACCCTTTAGCTTACCACATACCATAAACATTAAAGCAGCAATGCAAGCCAGCCTGAGAAGAAGCAAGGTGCCAAACTGAATATATTCCCTTTGGTTTGCAGTAAGGCAGCCTTTCCCTAGCAGGTGTGTAACAGGAGCTGGGCTCTGCTCTGAAGCAGTGTTTCTCCAGCCTTGGATGCCCAGCCATGCCAGGATTCCTGCTGGCAGCTGCCCCCAGGGGCTCCTTCACCCACAGGCTAAGATTTGAAGGCTGGGACAACTGTTGGCCCTAAAATACTGGTCACCTGTTTTTTTCATTTCTCTCCTTCCATTAAATGTTTTTCTTCTGCAGTGCTTATAAATTTATATCTCTTACGCAGTTCTTTTACGCAACGTTTGTATTATATGATTTCAGTTCTTTGTTTGCTGTGTTCTATGACTCCTATTTCAAGTAAGTGAAGGGTCTGATGAGTCAGTCGTGTGAGGAGCAGCTGAGGGAGCTGGGAAAGGGACTCAGCCGGGAGAAAAGGAGGCTCAGGGGGGACCTTCTGGCTTTCCGCAGCTCCCTGACAGGAGGGGGCAACCAGGCGGGGGTCAGGCTCTGCTCCCAGGGAACAAGAGACAGGATGAGAGGAAACAGCCTCCAGCTGTGCCAGAGGAGGTCCAGGTTGGACACCAGGAAGAATTTCTTCATGGAGAGAATTGTCAAGCTTTGGAACAGGCTGCCGAGCAGGGTGCTGGAGTCACCACCCCTGTAAGTGCTCAGGGAATGACTGGACATGGCACTCAGTGCTCTGGTTTAGTTGACAAGGTGGTGTTCTCTCAAAGGCTGGACTCGATGATCCTGTACGTCTTTTCCAACCTAAATACTTCACTTATCTGATGAGGCTTCAGGAAGAAAAGTGGAGAGGGAGAAATATCCCTAGAATATCTGACTGCTCTGGGTAGAGGGAAGAGCAGCTGCCAACCCCTCTGCCTTTCCCATCTAACACCTCCATTTCCTTCTGCTGAACAACTCGAGAAGGGAGGAAAGGAAAGGCAGTGAAAGAGACAACACAACAGCCTAAAAAAATAATATGGGATTTGAGTGGGCAGGTGATGCTGTCAACATAATCTGGCACTGCAACCCCACCACACAGCAGGACTGCCCTCATCTCTTGCACAGCAGAGTTTTGTTTTGCCTTCTGTCCCTTCTGTGGTCAGCTTTTCTTCTCCCTGGAAGCACCCAAGATTCTGCAGAAACAACTCCCTCACAGGGCTCATCAGAGCCCTACACCCAAAAACCCTCCATGTAGCCTGGGTGGGACTTTGGCTGAAGTACTTGTTTTGCCTAAGACTTCCAGGAAATGTGTTGAAAATAGAAGTTGTCACAAAACATAATGAACACAAAGCATCTGGACACAAGTGCTTGAAGAAGTGGTGCCTGATATGGACCACAGCACAGACGGATCCCAGCACGTAAACTGGCTGCTCAAAAGCCGAGAAGCCCAGGCAGCCAGCTGGGATGGAATCTCCTTTTAGGATGCAAGATGGGTTCAGGAGGCAGATATTAAAGGACAACACAAATCCCGCCTGCTCCTACAAGCCCAGAAACATCAGGACCTTGCAGAGTTCTTTGAGAAGAGGGCCACTCCCCCATCACCTGAGCAGCAGGCAGGGTCGCCAAGGGTGTCCTGCTGGACTGTGCCTTTAGTGCTCTAATTGCTGCCCTCATATCTCTCTCCCTTCAGAAAGATTTTCAGATAGGTGATGGCCACTCTTCACAGCAAAATCCTTGTTCGCTATGATTATCTGAGCCTCCAAATGACCAGTTCCTTCTAAAATCTGAAACTGGCACCAGCTTGTTTACTTCGACACTGATGGTCAGGCAAGCAAAGCATCAGGAAAAACCACCTCATGCTCCAGGCCCTGACCTCCCTCCCCGGACCTCCTGCAGATTTTCCATATGGCCACAGGCCCATCAGATAACTCTCCCAGGATCTGTTAACTCATCTATAAAATGAATGCAAGAATTTGGTCAAGACACTACAGTCTTGTGAGTCTTAATTGGTAAATAGAGTGTTAGTTGGTAAATAACCAACTTTCACGTGTTGGTTATTTATCAAGCAATGAGGGGGCGTTTTTTGTTAGGGTAGGTTTTGTTGTTGTTGTTTTGGGGGCTTTTTTTACACAGTTTTACATGCTTCCAGACAAGCAAAACTATTGGTAAGGCTGCCCAAAAATTGATCCATAGTTTGCATCAAATTAACAATATGACAAAGTCACAGACTATAAAATCTTTCCCATCCTTTCCAGTTCAATGAATATAAAATCAGTAATATTGAACACAGAAGAGGGAAAAGGCCATCTCCAAAACTCTACAGCCTAGTGATGCAGCCGCACTCCTCACAACAGAAATGTCTAACTTCAATCCCAGACCCTGAACAAAGCACAGGGGGTTAGGAATGCAGGTTTCTGGCATCTCAGGTGAATGCTGTAAAACAAAGGCAGCCTCAACACAAGTCATCTTCACCTGTACCACTGTAATTCTCTTGACAGTCTATTCCCTTCACTTCCAATTGAATATGCAAGAAAACGGGATTATTGACTCAGCCTAAACAAAAGCCTTCAACTTGCCTAAAATCAAATTACTGATATCCTTTAAAATGCCAAGAAATTTGTATTTCAGAATGCCTTAAACTTTTGTTTACTTTCATAGGAAAAAAAATAAAATTCTTATTATCTGCACTATCACTGTGAGTTTGGAATGTGCTTTAAAAGCTTCTGGTGCCAAGTACCACACACTGACAAGTCACATATTCAGTCACATACATCTACATTACTTCTGAAATTAAATCATTACCTGAAATATCAGATTTTTCCTTGCAGACACTGCCTGCTTCTATGCATTTAACCTTTATTGACTCTTCTGTGAATATATATATTCATCATATATTCTGTATATCAGGAGCTTAAGGCTGGAGGATGTTGCTGGCAGATGGAACAGGATTTAACCACAATTCTCCATGGGTATTGTTTTATCATAAACATCTTTGTAATTTGGATACCAGATTCCCGGAAACCTGCTTCCTGCCAGTGCCAAGAAAAACACCATGGATGCTGGATTAATTTGATTAATTTAGGCTGGGATTTTTTTTTTTCCTTCCACTATACTAAGCATGTGTGGCATGCACAAATAACAAAACAATGGGTTGATATCCCTGTGTTGGGTTTGAATGATCTGTTCAGCGCAAAGAGACTTCAAGGATGACCTGGACATCCAAGCACCCATCACAGCAATACCAGAAATGGCTGGATGCGGCACTTACCCCCCTGGTTTAGTAGACAAGGTGATGTTTGGTCAAAGGTTGGACTTGATCTTGGAGGTTTTTACCAGCCTTAATGATTCTGTGATAGGGGTATTAGGCACAGACTGAGGCTGCAGGCACACAGATAAGCTCCAGCAGCTTTGTGCTGCATCCTCCCTCACTGGGGAGGAATTCCCTCAACCATTTCTGCAGGGCGAGAACATGCCCTGAGACCACTGACATGCTGCAGGGCCAAGGGGATTCAGCAACTTGCTCCTGTGTGCACATCTTGAGGAGCTTCCAGGATCAAATTGCCTGTGCTGTGTCAGATTTCCTCCGTCATGCTATGTAAATCATCTCTTCTGGCCTGTGCTTTCAATCTCCAGTTGTAAAATGCTTGTGACAATGGTCAGAATGGTCACAGCCAAGGGCCGAAGGTGGCCAAATAGGTATCTAAGCATCTAAAAAGAACTCAGTTTCATGCTTCTGATATTAGCAAAGGCTGACAACCAGTTAGAAGTGCATGCTGAGGTCAGAAAGCAGAGCCTGTTCAAGTGGCAAGTCTTAGAAGCCTTCAGAGAATGGCCGTAAAGGACCAGACCTTATCTGGCAAGAAAAAGCAGAGAGGAAACCCTTCATTAAGGTCTAGGAGAAAAAAAAACAGACAAAAGACCAAACAAAAACCCTAGAAACACCCTCCAAGCCATTTGTTTTTATATTTTAGTTATGCTTAAAGTGTGTGAACAAACTCTCAAGGTTTGGCTTGGTTTTGCTTCCATATCCAACAAATAAGCAAGCCCATAGACTATAACCAATGTTGTTTGTCAGTCTGGACAGGACATGAGCACTTCTCCACAGGATGAGCTATTGTAGGAACCATGTTAATGGGACTGACTCAGCGCCCCAGCCTGTCTGAAGGGCAGTGTGTCTGCAACTCTGGGAAAAGGTTCTTCCCCCAGAGGCTGGTGGGGCACTGAACAGGCTCCCCAGGGAATGGTCACAGCCCCAAGGCTGCCCAGGCTCAAGGAGCATTTGGACAACATGGTGGGATTGTTGGGATGTCCTGTGCAGGGCCAGGACTTGCTGATCTTTGTGGGTCCCTTTCAACTCAGGATATGCTATGAAATCCAAAACCTACTGGAAAAGCTTATTTGGGGGAGTGCAAGAACTAACACCTAAGGCCTTCAAAGGTGGGTCCCACCAGTGTTAATTTACCAAGTATCAACTTTATTCTCATCACTCAGAGCTCCAGGACACTCAATAGCTGAGCATCCAAAGTGTACACAGAAACAATGTGTGTTATTCTCTCATCAGATTCTCATCAGTTCTCAGTTTCCACACTACCAGCACAGTGAGGAGTCATAAGAGCATGATGACAACAGCATGTTTGAATAGATTATAGAACAGGAGTATAAATATATTGAGAGAAAAGAAAAGCAATTACAGTGTTCATTAAGTTTTAAACAGCCTTCTGTTCATGTCTCCTTTATTTACTCACTGCAAGTGGCAATATCCACTCACAGAGCAGGTGCTTTGCCTCTTCTTTCATCACCACCCTAAAAACAATCCAAATATAATCAATGAAGTTCTATATCATACTCCACTTTCTTAAGGGAAAAATCAGGCTAACTCTGTGTTATTAAGCCACAATAATTTCTTTCCCTAAAATATGGAAAAATCATATTTTCACTGCATGTTATTCTTAAGCTCAAAGACCTTAATGCCTCTCTTATCAATATAAATTCATCCCAGAAATCTGATTTATTAGAACTGAGGCCCCAATCTGATAAATTCCGGGTTTTAACAGGAAACAATGGACACATCAACAGGAGAGTTCAGTCTGCCAGCAACCTTAAGGTAACCCTTCACCGCTCTCAGATCACTAAGTCCTTACACCAAGCTCACGTCCTGGGATAGGCTGACCTTCAGGAGATCTAATCAGGCTGAAAGGAGAACAATTAAAAATGTCAGTGTAAAGAAAGGTGTAAACTGTTTCACAGGCTACCAAGAGGCTGCCTACTTTTTCTGTTTAAAGAATATTACCTCTCCCAGCTGTTTGTGTTGCCCCCTACCTGGAAGCTAGATTCAACAGTATATGAAAAAACAAACAAAAAAAAGTGATCTGAATTATTCCATAACTGATTTTCTTGGAGCAAGTTAAGAAATGCTCCAACGAACCAGCAGAGCTGCCAGGGAGACAAACAGTGCGTGGGTGTAGTGACGTCCCTCACTGATACAACAAATTCAAACATAATTCAGTGTAATTCCTTCTAAATTAGTTTAAATGGAAGGTCTTTTGTATCACTGGAAAAACTGGCAGAATTGCTGACACACGGTTCTATTCTTCAGGCTAAAACCACAGATCTGTGTATCCACACAGGTGGATAAACACAAGGAAAGCCCTGACTTCTGTAAGAAACACAGAGCACATTTTCTCTGTCACCTTCTCTATTATTTTAGAGCTCCTCCAAGCAGAGACCTTGTCATGGACTTCATTACATTCCGAAATCTGTGGCTGTGAATGGACTGGTTTTGTAAGAGGCAAGACACAGCCTCCAGCATGTAAAACAAACACAGCATGAAACACATTTAAACATGAGCAGCACAGGGGCCTTTTCTACATTTGAACAATCCAGAGCATTACAGTCTCCTTTTTTGTTCCTGCTTTTTCTAAGAGCCTTACTACTATTTAGCGTCTCAAGAAAATGCCATAAACTTCGTATCTCATCTCATTCAGACATCAAGGTATCCAAGCCCTGGCAAGCAGTTCTGTGACCAGAGTTTGTTTCTTATTATTTACATTGCTAAAAGACAGATTAATCATTTTAACATACCATGAGATCTCTTTTCTGTGCACTGAAGCTATGCTTATGTATCCTGAGTACCACTAAGACACATTTCTGGAGCACTGCCAGGCTCCTTTCCAAGCTGCTTTGCCTTCCTTTCTATTTTCTGTATCATTTATTTTTAATACACACTTCATATTATCAATCTAATATATTAATGTATTAACTAACTTCAAACCTCTCCTCTTCAGGTAAGTGCTCGGAATTAAAACACACTCTGAAATACCACAAATCAAAACCAGTCCTTCAAAGGCTCATTCAGGGCTTTCAAAAACTCTGAGTCTTCACACAAAGGTGTACTGAGCAGCAAAAGCAGACTTGCCTCTCGTTCTCACCAGAAATTGCTGTGATAGAAGGTGCACCCCCAGTCCAACAGCCCTTACAGACAGGGAAGTGTCATTAAAAGGTAACCCCTTTATAGAACACCATCCCATGCCAAACTGGCAAGCAGCAGGAATTTAAATCTTCTGCTATTGCAACACTATCTATTCTTACTACCTCTTGGCTAATTCGTGAAAAATTAGCAGTTGAATCAATGGGTATTTCACACAGCTTTTTTGCTGGGTCTTCTTCTAGCCAGTCTCCGCACATGAATTAACCTGTAGCTTTATCTCTGCATTTGAAAGTTTCCAGGTTTCTAAACACACTAAGTTCAGATACCTGGGCTTTCCTCAGGAACGAGATGTGACAGCCGTTTCCTTTCAGGAGAAAGGAAGATGAAAGGACTTAGTCAGACAGCTTTTCAGCACACCAAGTTGAGGTACCTGACAGGTTCTGTAGAAACATTTTGCTGGATCAGCAACGTCTTTGTTGAATCACCCAGCAGGAGAGGTGTGCAGAGCATCCATTAAAATACAATCAGTTAGTGGCAACCTTACCTTCCCGAGTTCTGAAGTCATCCTCAAGGAATTTATTAAAATTGCCACACAACCCACAGGTCTTATTATAGTGCTTTTCTTGAAGGAGTATCTGAATGTTTCCACTGGCATCAATCTTCACCACAAAGCCATGCTCATCGTTGGATATTTTATAATAACCTGCCTCCTTCTCTATAAATATACCATTGGAGGCAAAAGGTATGGAAACCCTGTGGAGAAAAAACAGGAAATTCTCAGCATGTGACACACAAAACCCATCAGGTTGTTTTCTGCTGGAATAACAGTTCCTACAGGTACCTTTTGTCTTCCTGCATCACAACTCCATCTAAAGAGAGGCGAAGATTGAAATATTCTCCGAGATACACAGAGAAACCAATTTTCTCCCCATCCTGGTAATCACCTGAGAAGATGAGACACAACCAAATACTCTTAGTTCTGCGACTGAGGAGGACAATTTGTAGTCAGTAAAAACTTATTTTTAAACTACGACCAACACAGAACGGTTATTAGTGAATATAAAAACATCTACCAAAGCAGTTGGTATGAACGTCATATACAGTTTTGGTACATATATCCTCACTTCTATCCCCAAGAATAACTCTGCAGAGGTCCATGCTAACTCCAAGGCCTTCTGTCCTGGAAGATGGGATTTTTCTTACTGGTGTGATTTAGCATACAGATAAAATTAGTTCTACAGGTTTGTATAGTTCTTTTTGCCGGACTCAGCTTTAACTCAGCCACATTTCCCTGAAAAATGCAAAATTAATAAAGGTCTTCTCCTTTTTAGGAGAGGTAGAAAATCCCTGGTTTTTAGCAGCTTATTTATGCATGAGCTACATTACCAAGGGATAACAGAAGCCTCAGAAGCAATCCCGCTTTCCGAAACAAGCCCAAAAAAGCCGAATACAACCCACAAACAAACAAAAAAAATCCCAACCAAGACCCTTTTCATGCAGTGGTCCATCCTATCTGACAAGGGGCAACTATTTGTCTTTTTTTCCAGTGATGGACCCCGGCTCAGACTCACCTAAGAGCGTGAAGGAATGCTTGTGACAGTCGCCAGCAAGGAGGTAGCTGCAGTCCCCCGCAAAACTGTACAAGGAGCCATCAAATGTTTTGATGTGACCATTCCCAAAAAGGCTGCAACGGGCAGCTGATGACTCCTGAAGTGAAGCACCCGATAACCCTGGGTATCAAAACACAACATTAACTTGCAATTTAAAGCAATCATTTTGCAGTTCAGGAATTTCTCTGCTGGAATTTATCCCACTGGTGTCCTGGTAGCTTCTGGGCAGACTGTAAGCCTGGCATGGCAGTCCATAGGATCACAGCTTGTTTTATTATTATATGCATTAGTGAAATGCATTTTTTTGCTTTATTTCCACCAGCCCAAATCTTGCATGGGTAATTTCAGTCCTAATCCCTTGAGGAATTCCATGTGTTCATTTGTGCCTGCCTGCAACCCCACTAAAGCCTATAGGGCACTAGGAAAGTCCTGTATCTTGTTCAGTCAAACATCCCTGACTTCAGAGAGTGTTTGGGATTCAACATAGTGCCTGTTTCAAGGTAAACGAAAGGAATGACTTTATTGATGCCTTCAGCCCGATGAGAATAATCCCTGACTGAGTACAAAATGGGGAAGGAGGGCTGATATCTCACAGAAAAAATAGTGCAAATATATTCTAGTCCAAACCTGTTTTCTTACCTGTGATTACAGTGGCCAGCAGTAGGTTTGCCTGCAGCACTGTCAAGAGGAGCATCTGTTCAAAATCAAAAAAAAAAGACATTTTAGAATATTCTTAGTTTGGGGGACAGTCTGTTTCACAACTCCTCATCATTTTCTATTCTTTCTTTATAAAGAAAATTATTACTGAGGTTCTGCAACATTTCAGGAAGCCATAATCCATGCAGTCACGGTAATTCAGCTGCCCTCCATCCTGCTTTAAGTAGGTAATCTAGAAGAGTTATCAATTATTCTTTGCCTGCATTTTCACTTGTCATGGCAGGGAAGTGAGCTACCTCCATGGGAAATGCAACCCAACACAGACCCGTATTCCAATTCCCCTCAGTTAACAGCCTGCACACGAAGCCCTTCAACACACAGCATTATTTCTCAGCAAGCCTGATGTGAAGAAGCACCCCAGACTGGCTCAGCCAACCTGGCTCCAGTAGAAGTCACCTCTGCAGCACAAGACTTGACCAAACATCCACGAAGGGAAAGAAAGAGTATACAGGTTTTGCACCAGCCAGCAGGTTTGCTTGGCAGACTATTGTAACCACACAATCCACTGATTTCAGGGTGATAATGTGCTTGAGATAAGGGGCAAGAAGGAAAGGGAGGAAATCATGCAGAGATTAGAGACCCAGGGTGAAAACTTTCATTCACCAAAATCAGTTTTAGCATTGCCTCCTCCTTTCTACAACCAGAACATCAGCCTTTGTTTTCCGTATGTCTGTAAACTACCAGCAGGATGACCAGGCCATTAAAAATAATAATTAATAATAATAATAGGATAGGAGGGTCATGGAGATGGTGAACTACATGGGTTCTGTGGCAAAACATCAGCAGTTAAGGATGAAAGCTGTAGGGAGCTCCACTAAGAGGATTAATTTCAGTCATGACACAAGCAACTAGAGAGGCTTAAATATACCACAGTTAATATATTAATGCCAAAAGACCAGACACACCTTCTCCTAAAGGAACCCTCCATTTAAAGTCTAGAATGCATTTTGCAAAGACAAATTGGGATTTCAGGCATAGACACACACTTCTTATTGCTGTTAGTTATGCAGGTCCAATTCACAGCCACATAAATAAACACTGAGTTTGACTTACTTACACAAGCCAGGAAAAGAAAGATCTATTCTAGAACTGAGTCTAATATAATGCTGCAAATCCCAAACTGACATGAGGCTGCAAGATAGCTCAGAAATGGCAACTGCATGGGAATGCAACTACAAAGAATGGTGAAGAAAACAGTAGGCATTATTATTCTCAGATTACACACTTGCTACTGTATTTTTGGTGCATGCACAGTGTTACTGTGATGAATCTGATACTGCTGTTCTTCGTTAACCCTTCCGTTTTACAAAGCAGGCAGAGAAAAGAGGCAAGGTGTAAACCCCTTCCCGCCAGTCCCCTTCCACCTCCCACTCTACTCTGAACTGCAGATGGAGTTTCCCCCAGTTCTAACGGAGCAGGTGCCACTAACAAATCAGAATATAATCCAGTAAGATCTGCCAGTATAAAACCCTTGGGAGTTTTATCACTGGCTTAATTAGAAATGAATGTACCTTCTTCTGTGCGAGACTCCTCTTGCACATGAGCAAGAAACTTCTCCAGTTTCCACCTCTAGCCTACACCACCATTGTTCCTCTCTTGCTTCAGAAGTCAGGACTGGAATGGCTTTGGTCTGAAATCTCTTGTTTTTGTACAAGCCAGGAACTCTTGTCCATTTAAGAGGAAAGATAAAAAACCGGACGTCACATCCGCCTGATTCTCAAGACAATAGATTAAATTGCTATCGTGGAAATCAGGCAGTCTTAATTGCCAGGAAGGTACAATGAGGGGAAATAGTTTTAAAAACTGACAGATAAGTCTTTGAAATTTATTTCACATGTGTATGTGTGACAAATCTCACTGGTGGAGCCAACAGGCAGCATAATTATTTGACAGAACATTATTCAAGAGGAATAGTAGGATGCTCCACACCTCAAAGGCCACAGAATTCTGTAGCCTTTTTTTTCTCTAAACAACTGCCTTAAAGGAGAAAGAAAATTTCAGAGCTAGCAATGCCCTGGGTTTTTTCTCTAGGTGCAAACATACTTGAATTTTGCCACCTTCTATCAGAGCAACACATTTGATCCTTGAAGTGTTGATGGAGGTTCCCTCTGGAACAACACATGGTAATGAGTTAATCCTGCACTGACTTATTTGCAGAGTGGGCACAAAATTTATGGGCATGTGTACAGCACTGAGCAAAAAAATACAAAAAAAGAGTTTGTCAAGTCTTACTTGACTTTCCATGCCCCATTCCTCATATTTTCAGTAACTACGAGGATTAACAAAGGGTTTAGGAGGCAACACATTGCATTGACTGGGAATTGTTCTCTCCTCTTGGGCCCAGCTGCCACATCTCAGCAGGTCCTTCCTAGCCCTGAGCACCTGAACAGGAGTGATCCCAGAGAGATGTTCTCTAAACCTTTCCTTACGGGAATGCCAGTATTAGTCAAGATAGGGGGAACTCGATCTCCTATCACCATGGTCTGTTGTCATCTTCTCAGTTCTAATCCTTTCATTTCCTGAGCCCCAAATAAGTCACTTCATTTGGCAACTTCCTCTAGCAAATCTAAATCCAGCAGGGCTTTGATTCACACTTTTTTGTTTGGCACATAAGGCAGGTAGAGTGAGAATACCTGGAAAAATTCCTTAAAAATAAGAACAGTGCTGGTTCAGATATGCCAGACACTGTGACACTTCTTAAGTGTGTTAGTGACCTTGGGGAACATAACAAACAAAATTAATCAAGATAGACACACAAAGAACTTCCTTTTTTCATCCTGGCTCTTTCTTTTCCCCAAAAAAATTAAGGAAATGGTAGTTAAAGAGTGCATTTATTGATTGATATTGTACATTGCTCCAACACAAAGCTTAGTGATGCTTGGCCATTTCTGACATGTAATTTTCCAAACAGTACACCTGAGACACAGGAGAAAATAGACAAACAACTATGAAGTGTTGCCAAAAAAACCATCTATAGTCCATTCTTGTAAACAGCACAGGAAGGACTTCTGAGAAAAATTATCCATAATACTGTTTTTCATTGCTTTGTTCAAATACCAGGTTGCATGCAACAAGTCCTGGCCCTGCTACAAGTATGTTTGAATTGAAGTACTCTATCCTGGACAAAGTTTGTTTGCATGAGGATCACTTAATTTCTGCAGGCAACGGCACTGGTTGATTCTGTGGAATCTAAAAAAGTGTTCCTGGCATCTGGAGTAAACAGAAACCCCAAACGCCACATCCTCAGATGCCACACAAAAATATCAAATGAAGGAGGGTGCACTCCGAAATGTAGGAAAGGACAGAAAGGAAAAAGATGAAACTATGATCAGAGGTCAAAGCAACTTCTCTGCGAGCAGAGGAAATTTCTAGTCTTGGAAAATCAGAGAAATGATAGAAGCTCCTTGTGTGTCCTATTGCAAATAGCACAGAGAAGTCAAGAAATCAGTGCTCCTCTCTTCTCCCAGGGTAAGGGCTGGGAGCAAGCAATGAAATCCTCAGGGGGTTGGTTGCCTTTGAAGTACATAACTGGAAGGTCTCAGCACAGGTCACTGTGTCAAAAAGGAGTCAGACAAATTAATGAAGGGCCCCTGCACTACAGGGATCAAATCTCAGGGATCAAGTAATGAATCAGAGACAGCTTTTGGCTTAGAAAGTCTTCACCCTGCTGTGTATTAGAAGCAGAAATCCCATCCTTTAATGTTATACCTTATGTCTTACTTCTCTTCCCCTAAGCAACTGCTGCTAGCCACCAGAATCCAAATTTTTGGTCAAAAAAACAACCACCACATAAAAAGCCAAAAACAGCAAAAACAAGGAACAAAAAAACCACCCAAATAAAATAAAATAAAATAGATAGCTTTCTTTATCCTATCCCAGTCTGCAAGAAGATATGCTTCAGTGTTTTTCCACAACTGAGATTCAAATTAACCTTCTTATTACAGATCCCACAGTGAAACAAAGCAAAAAGGACCAGCAAAGGGGCAAAAAGGACCAGCAAAGGGGCAAAAAGGACCAGCAAAGGGGCAAAAAGGACCAGCAAAGGGGCAAAAAGGACCAGCAAAGGGGCAAAAAGGACCAGCAAAGGGGCAAAAAGGACCATCAAAGGGGCAAAAAGGACCAGCAAAGGGGCAAAAGCTCTAGTCCCCTGAGAACTGCAGGGACTTTAGTGCATTTTGGGAGTCATCAGTGCTCAGCTCCTTTTCCTGGCAGTTAGCGATCCACGGTTTAAAGAAAGACACCCCTCAGAGAGGATGGGAGGCACTAACGACCCTTATTTTGCATTTGAAAGTCCTCAGCCTCCGGACATCCTTCCACAGGCTGGGAAGTTCACAAGGCAAAGCAAACACTTGAACACTCTCCCTCCTGACTGGGCGGCCCACCAGGGAAGGGCATTATCCAGAATAATCCTTTTTACCACCAACTTAACTCCTTCCCTGGTGGCAAGCTCACGGGATTTCCAATTTCACAGCCCTTGCCAGAGTGTGCCGGAATGCAAAACATTCTAGATGCAAGGTCGAGCTAGTCGCTTTGAAGAGTTCTCTCGGCTTCTCTCTCCCCGCTTTGCAATTTAAAGGTACACTAGAGATGAAGCAGGCGATGGGGAATACAGTATGGTCATAGAATCACCCCAAGACATTGGGTTACGATCGGAGTCAGCCGAGCCACGAGCACCTCAAGCTGCAGCGGGTGAAGCGAGGCTCTTGGGTGCTACTCTTCAGGTGCCAAACCTGCCAGGTAGCATCCTGACCTGCAGTTTATGAGGCAATGTGCATCCTGTAAGCCCTGCGATCTGCAGCACGCCATCGAAGCAAAATATCCCTCCTCCATAGCCAGGGAATAAGGATACTAGAGCTGCACAACATAATTTTCAGCTGGTGCCAACTAGTACTGCTCTGCTGAAGTCAGTGGCACTACTCTACTCTGCGCTGGCTGAAGAGCCAAAAGCTTCACAAATTTGCATTACATTACAAAGAGCCACCAGAAATTAAACAGAAGGGGCACGGCAGAGATGATTTTTCGCCCGGTCTGTGGACAGTTTCTCCCTTATGTAAGTGCGGTACCACCTCGCGGAGACACGCCCGACTTGTACACGCCAGCCTCTCAGCATTCCCGGGAAGGGTGTGTGCTCCTATGGCACAGCCCGGGAGCGCATCGCCCACTCTCAGCCTCCTCCTGGAAGAGTTTGGAGGCAGGAGGTCACTGCTCTCTCTTTTGCTTGTTAATGTCTTGTACCTCCACCCCGGGTTTAAATTCCCTGCATACAGACAGACAGCCAAGGCCAGTTCAACGATTTCCTCCCCCAGCCCCGGAATTGTGTTTTTCCTATTTCCCTGCCCACTTCCCAACTAGTCAAAACTCTACATACAGTCTTATTGGTTTACATGGTGTATTTATAGGCACTCTCTCTTTTGCTTGTTAATGTCTTGTACCTCCACCCCGGGTTTAAATTCCCTGCATACAGACAGACAGCCAAGGCCAGTTCAACGATTTCCTCCCCCAGCCCCGGAATTGTGTTTTTCCTATTTCCCTGCCCACTTCCCAACTAGTCAAAACTCTACATNACACATACACACACTCCCAACTAGTCAAAACTCTACATACAGTCTTATTGGTTTACACGGTGTATTTATAGGCACAAGAGCGGGGTACCCAATACATGCATGTTATTCACAATTAGCCCGTGGGAGCTTTTCCATTCATGGAGCCTGTTCTGGAGAGAGCAAAACATTTCAGCATCCTTGTCATAATTTAACATCAGCACTGACATCAAACACCAACCACTCAACCACCACAAAATCACCATCAGGCTGCAGAAGAAAAAAAAAAAAAAAACAAAACATAAAATGCGAAGGAGTTTTTTCCATCAATATAATAAGAGAAAACGAGAGCCTGAATTATGCAGCATGGCATCCGGTCAGTTTTCCAACTCCATGCTTTAACAGCAGTTCATCCCTCCCTCCGGGATTAAATTTGTCCAAATGCATGGCTGCTGAAATGTCTCAAACTGAAACCGCATAAATAACGAGTAGCCAACACTTCTGGGTTGCAGGTCTTTAAAACAGTTGCAGTAACAATTCACCTTGTGACTCTGTAGATACAGTAGAATAATTAATTACTAAGTTAGCCAGTCACCCTCAGATACACAGATCTCCAAATCTCAGATATAAAAAATGTCCTCTGTTGGTATTTTAACTTTTAATTTGAGGTTTAATCAAGCATAATGAGTGCATGCATGTGCAGATATACACCAATATATGCACCCACTTACATATATCTACTAATTAAATTTGTCCTGTCAGGAAAACATTAATATACTGAGAAAGGAGAAAAAATAAACAGGAACAGCTAAAAGACAGGAAGTATCCTCTTAGTGTGGGGAGACAGATGAAAATAAATAGAGGAGGAAAGCGTTCTTTCTCATGTGTGTGTTCTTAGTAAACAAAAAAAAAAAAAATTCCTGATTTTGAACCACCTATCTCATAAGTACCTGTGATTCTAGTCCTAAATCACAATTGATCATCCATATAAACCCGAGAATTCCAGCAGTTATGGCAAGTGAAACAAGAGCCACAGTTTCCCAGATGAGAATTTAAAAGCCTAAGTGGTGAGTTTTGCAGAGCGAGGCCTTGCCATTACAGAAGGAAGCAAATGCAGACCCCATGCTGCTGCTTTGAGAAGCAATTTCACTCCTCTCCCCTTCGTGCAGTAAGGCAGAAGCAATACTTTGTGTATTTGTATCACAAGCATGTAAGCCAAGATAAATTAATTAACATCCTGTGCTCCAAGCACAGGGCTGGTCTAGGGCCCTGGGAGATTTACTAATTAAGAAGTTTACTGACGACAGACTTCCTGAGATGCTCCTGAACGAGCACAGGTTTCCTTCCAGGGTCGCAACTGTTTTAAAGTGCCCAACTCAGGAGCCAGCTGGAGCTTCTGCGTTCAAGGCTGACCCCTGTAGGTTTGTCCCAAATTAATTATTTTTCGAACAAGAACAGCGCCAGGGGTTCATTTAACATTTCAACACAACTGTTAGCAAACTGTTCTGACAATTAAAGCCACACCATGTTAAAAACACTCGCTGTAACTCGGGTTTCTGCTAGCCCAAGCTTCAGACAGCACATTAATAGAAAAAGAAACATCTATTACCATGTTTTCTCCACATGCCTTCCTGAACAATGAGTTCAAGACAATTCTCCACCATCTCATTTTTAAGTTCAATGAACTGAGCTCCCAGGTTGTCTCTCTAAAGTGCACTTCTCCCCATTTTTTATGGTTTTCACAGCTCATCTTTAACTCCAGATACCAGAGCTAGGGCCAGGTTTAAATATTTAATACCGCTGCTATTCCTAGAATGCAGCATCATCCATATCCCTTCCTCTCTTCACCAGCATCTCCTATCACTTCAGCAGTTTAAATAGCATAAGGCAGAGATAGATACCGTCAATAATCTGAAACAAAACACTTCAGAAGGGTAAGTAATCATTTGGCAACATATAAGCAATGTGGTGAGCACTCAGTTGCTGGTGAGTTTTCTATTCACTCAAATGGTGTTATGGCAAATCTTGAATATGCCTAAAATACATTGCATTAACACAACTTGTCAAAGTTGTGATCTCACTAAAAATTTGTAAGGTTTGTTACATACTGTGTGTTTTTCATAAACCCACCAAATTCATTAAAAAACCCTCAAGCAGCATAATGTAAATACTAATCTATCAAACAAACAAAACAGTTGAAAAAGATTGGGAATAGTGCTATGAATTCCACTGGACTGCAGAGAAATGCCAGTTCCCATTGAATAATAGGATGTTTCTGAAAGTCTTCACCAGGAAGAATGATCTTGGTCCCTTAAGATTGACATTTGGCCTATGGAAGTTCCTTGCATTACCTTAAACGTTTATAGCATTATCTTAATCACTTTCGAAAAGGAAAGAAGTCGCATCCACACCAAATCTATTTCACTCGTTTTTTTATACTGCCAAGGAAGACCCAACTCCAAGAAAAAGCAGATCGTTAAGACAAAAATCACGTGTTTCTCCCTCTGAAAGGCTGATTTACCCCAGTACAAGACAGAGCATGTTACTCATTGTGGAGGACAATTAAGTCCCAGAAACATTCACTGCTCCGCTGGGAACAATTGACACCATTATGTGATCAACAAATCTGTGTCTTATGCGCATTCCCCACCACCACACTTTTTTTCCTGCAGTCATCCAATATAAGAACAAGGAGTGGGGAGAAAAAGAAAAAAAAAAAGCTCAGATGGTGAAATTTTCCTCCAGTTCCTGCTTTTTCCTTATGTATTGGGATATAGTACATATCTTAAAACCACAAGACAAGATATGAATCACAAGACATCAACCACAATACAAGAACTCTGAAATTCTAGACTATTCATCAGCTCTCTCATATGCCTTTTGATTTTTCCTGTCATTAAAGATGAGCATTTATAAGATTTTCTCCAGAAACATGAAGGGTAGAGACCTCACGATGAAAAACAAAGCTGAGACACAAGAATTCCAAATCCCCCCGTTTAGCATCCAAATAAAAGATAAAATTCTCCAAATGCTCTACGATTCCAAAATATCATCAAGCAAGTTGACAATGCAGATAATACAGGGATTGGAATCATAGAATATCCTGAGTTGGATGAGACCAAGGATCATGGAATCAGCCTGATGTCACCCCATTCCCTAGAACCCTTTGTGCCCAACCCATAAGCCAGGTGCTCACCCATCACAGACTGGAGGTACTGGAGAGTGGATGTGTATGTTTCTCCCACTGGACTGTTCCTAAAACTATGGAACTTTATAGAAATTGCATTCGAAATTAAAAATACCCTCAACATATGACGTGATTAAAAAAAAATAATTTGGTCTGGGACAAGATCTGTACAAAACTGCGTCCTAATAAAAATTTAGTTTTTGAACACCTCAAAGGTGAGAGATACCTTGGGCTCACTATTTTATGAGCCCATTGCCAAAGATTTTATCTTCAGAAGCACAATGAAAAGACAGGGTCTTGTTTGTGTGTTTGAGTAACAAAATCATGGCCATAAAGTTTTCTGAAAACACAAAACAGTTAAAAACTAAGCTTCCTTTCTTTGTCAAGCAAAAGTAATAGGAACATATTCCTTTTTCCTTCTCTTGCTTAGCAGAAAAATGCACGGCATTCAGAAGGAACAGGGCCTGAGGATATTTGCAAGCATGGATATATCTGTATATTTTATTGGCTTTTTATTTCTCTTCACATCCTTCTGTTTCAAACCCAAACAGTTCTGGAAGTCCTCAGGCCCCAAGGCACCTACACACCTGAGCTATCGACCCCAGCAGTCTGCCAGGCTTTTTGGAAGGACAGACTCGCATATGGATATAGAGATATCTCGGGAAGGTTAAGGCTAATTTTACAGAATACACGTAATGGCAAAAGTCAGGTTTTATTTGAAGCTGGTGGGATGAGAGGAGAGTGCACCCACCCTTGAGACTTGGTGTTCTGGTGGATTACCATGGTGGCTGCAGTGCCTTTCCTGCTCTTTCCCATTCCAACACTGGGCATGAAAATCACCTTCCCTCAAATTTCCTTCAGAAAATGAACGCCAAAGGTTTCCAAAAGTTAAGTCACCTTCAGCCATTTTGCTTTAATACAGACTGTTTAATTAACATGCTGTGACATTCATGCATTCATCATTCCATGTGTTACTCTCTGTATTTTTTCCTCTCCTTGTTCCCCTGATTTAGGAATCACATCTCAGGTCACGTCATCACTCTGAGGTGACAGGAGGCAGAGATGCACAGTAGGGACTGCTAGAGCAGGTGCCACACATTGCATAAAGACAATTTCATAGCCATTACAGTGATGGCAGAAGTGCCAAAACTGCTTCCAGGGAGCATTTTTCCTCACTTACGAGTAATGAGCATCCACTAGTTTAATTACAACTGTAAGCCATCAACTCAAACCAGTTTCACCTCAACACGAGAGAGAATCTCTGTACATTGTGGGTGGCAGAGCCCTGGAACAGCTGCCCGTGGAGTGTGCGGAGTCTCCCTCTCTGGAGACATTCCGAACCCCCCCGGAGGCATTCCTGTGTCACCTGCTCCAGGTGATCCTGCCTTGGCAGGGGGGTTGGACTGGGTCATCTCCAGAGGTCCCTTCCAGCCCTAACTATCCTGTGATTCTGTAAATAAACTACTTCTTTAACATGTAGAGCCATCGATTACTCTATACAGGATGGTGGCAAAACCAGAACAACTTCTCTGTAAAGAAAACTCATTGAAAACACTTTATAACCATTATAGTATAGGAATTTCTTTGGGAAAACAGAAAAAGAAAGAACAATAAATTTTACTTCTCTAAATCAGGACCACCATCACATCTTGTTTATTAGAAGACAACATGGAATTTAGTTCTTATAAACACACATGACTTTCCTCTGGACTCAAAAGCATGGAGTCAATTGCATAAATCGCAAACTGAAAACACCTTCCACACTACATTTTATTTATAAAGGGGAAAGAAAAAGAGTTTGATTTATTATTTTATTATTAAAGAGTTTTATTTATAAAGAGGAAAGAAAAATACCTCCATTTTAGACCCCTAGGAGCACCTACAAGACTCACAGCCCAGCGTCCCACTATGTTAAGTGCTGCACAAACTTAGGACAAAAAACTGTACAAACCAAAGCATCAGTAGGAAGACTGCAGAAAAAAGGCTTGAGAGAGGAAATTATGCTAAAAAAAATTACACAGATCATGGAGCAGACCTCAGCATGGCTTGGGAATCTACTGGCTTTACGAGTAAATTAAGCTTTAAATATTTTAACACTACTTGCAGCTATTTGTAGCTTCGCACTCTAAAACTTGTAACTCGAGATAAAGCAAAACAGGGTGTTCAGAGAAGGCAAAGCAAAAAAAGCATTCCTGAAGGAAAAGGTGAAAAGCACCAGAGCCTGAATTTCCAGTAACTAGAACCTGCAAGAATCAGACTAGCATTGGAAGTACAAAATGACCAAACCACAGATTTAATCCCTCCAGAGACTTAAAAACATCTAGCTGCCCTATTTGTTAAGCACCAGAAAACATCTCATGCGACATTTTATTATGTCCAAAGCTCTGCGTGCCACTGAACTATGGAAGGGTTCTGCCTTGAAGGTGGTTCTGGGGCACTAAACTCAAATTCATGCTGAGTTCCTCGCTGTGGGACCAGGCTCTTTCAAATCTCCAGGCTCCTGGCTGACAGCTGGGAATTAACAGCACTGGAAAGAAAATTCAAAATTTCCTAAAGATATGTACTTAAAGTGTGTTTTTCAGCCTGGTCTGAACTTTATTTATATACATACTTTAATATACATTTAATTCTTTGGCCACTTTTGACCAAATCATGGGGTTTTATGTGCTCCCGCAGCAACCTTGGGGGAAGAGGGAATCTTGTTCCCAGAAAAGGAAAACTTGAAGCACCCACTCAGCAGTTACCAGAATTGCCTCACTACAAACCAGCCATGTTTGGGGTTTTTTCCTGACTGTACTTTGTAAACAAAGGAGGGATATTTAACTCTGCTACTGTTCCCGAAATTATTTATAAATCAACAGACATTTTTTTAATGCTCCATCTGGAAAATCTGTCATGGGATTTGCAAAGTTTCTGTCCTGCCTCCTGATCAAAGAGGAAGAAGCACAGAAGCTCAAAGTCTGGAAAATCCCATTAGACCTGTAAAGCTCCACAATCTGGTGATAACTGAGCTAAGTGAGGAAAAAAAAAATTAGAAAATTTTGCATTTCCAGAATGTTTTCATTCCAGTTTGGGAGGCCTCCTGAGATCCCTAAGAGTCTAGTCAAGCAGTGTGCTGAAAAACAAGGGAACTGGGCAAGGGGACAGATGGATACCTTAACCAAAGGTGCCACAGGCACATTGTATCTTCTGAAGATCTAGAATTTTCCAGTGATAATGCTAGAAAGCCTCTGACCAACTCAGGAACCACATCTCCTGTCAAACGGTACCACAGTGTCCCTTCTCATCAATTGATTTGCTTAACAAGTAATGCACCAGGAGAACAAGGAGGCTGTTTGAAGGGCTTTTGGCAGGGACAAAGGACGGCTTGTGAACTTCCCCAGAAATGCCACTCAACCGTGCAGGAAGACAAATCTGATACGGATGTTCTGGACAGAATAATGCTTACAGCTGTTCTCAGTCTGGTTTTATCTGGCCACTGCTGAATTGTATGGGAGCAGTCCAGTGGCCTCAAAAAACGCAAATACTACTCACAACATTTATCTTGACAAAGATTAAAATGTTTGATGGCAGGATGATCTGCTCAGACCACCACCTTGTCCGGGCAAAAGAGGCCTTGGATGGCAGCTTGATGGCAGGGACTGCCAAGGACATGGCCAATATTGGTTCCCTAATTTCTGTGCTCCTCCTGTCTACAAGGAATTTTTGCTTCATGTTTTATATACACTGTAAATGATTTGGAGCTGGCACTTCCCTGCTGTTTTCAGTTTGTGCAGCGCTTAGAGTGGGGACTGGGTCCACAACTCTGCCTTACAAACAGCATCAGCACCATAACACCAGGGGAATTAAAAAAAAACCTAAAACAAAACAAACGTCAAAACTGAGCTCTGCCACACACACTGAACCTGTCAAGTTTAATCCCGTGGAATGGAGGGAAGGTAAAGCCTTTGCAAGTGATGAAAGGCACATTCATACCTAGGCTAGAGTTTACAGCCACCAAGGAGCTAATCACACAAGTGGCATAAATCCTAGTCTAGACAAAGCTTTGTACACTGAAAGGAGTAAAAATACAGTGCCATGGCATGAAATACATCTTCACACCCTTCTATCACAAACATTGGGACTATTTCAGAGAAGATTTTAAGCACCAGAGGTTCATGCTGGCTTCCCTCCTCCTTGTCAACACACCAAGAGCCCCACAGATCTACCAAGGCCACCTCAGTTATTTACAAAGGTCATTTTGCCTATTTGTGTCCCAGCATTTTGGGACCCTGCATTCGTTAGCTATTGCAGTGAAAACATGATGGTCCTCAACCCTGTATTCTAGAAGTCCTTTACAGCCTCATCACCAGACCAGCCAATGCCCCTAATTCCTGCTCTCTCTGATCATTTTAACCAATTAACACATCCTAGGATGCCCCGTGTGGGAAATAACAGAATCTGTGTTGCACTAGGTGAGAAGAGAGAGTGTAGCAGATCAAGAAACAGGAAAAGAACGAGCACACAGCCAAAGCACTGTGTGTCCCACACAGTCACTGCCAGGAAGCCAGAGAGTCCAAAATAGTCAGCCAGGGTTAAAGAAGCATCCTGAAAAACCTCCCTTCAAAAAACGTGCACACCTGTACAAAACCGCAATTTTCAAAAATCCTTGTTCATGGAAAGGTAAGGATATACAGCAATAAGCTTTTCCCAGTGTTAAAGAAATCTCCAAACCCAGGGACTAACAACGTGCTATAAATGCCATCTGCCGAGAAGCAAGAAATGTGGAGTTAGAGACTGCTTTGTGGGGAGATGGATACTTTAAATCCCTCCTGCTCGGAGGGAAGGAGGAATAAATCTAAACTTGTCTTGCTGGTGTTATACAGGCTGCCCAGCAGTCATTTCTGGCCCTAATAAACTGTTTCCACCAGAGTAAGAGCAGAAGACAGAGCAGGAGGAGCCCAACCCCAAGCACCCTAAGCTTTCCAGCCCAGCTGTGTTCACTGGCAAAGGGAGGAGGGACAAGTTCTGAGGGCTTTCCCCTGTCAGGTGCCAGGGCTTTTCTCCCTGGCTCCTCACTTTTCCTACTCTTCAGCACGTGTGTTGTTACCTTTCTGCAACTCCTGCTGCCACAGAACCAGTCTTGCTGTGGGAAGTATCTTGGCACACCTCGAGATACAAGGAAAACACCCTTTCTGGCAGGCATGAGCCCCTGCAGCATCACGAGACCAAGTCCAGCAAGGGCCAGATTAAATCTGAGGTGTATTAATACTGATTTTGAGCAGAGGCTTTGCTCACTAGACAGTACTAACTTTGCCAGCCCAGGATGTGTCAGGGTGAGGTTGCTCTGAAGCACGACTGTATTTGCTATAATCCCAGATCACATGCTGGTGTATTAAGATAAAAATGTCTTTGAACTTTTAAATTTATTTCCCTAGATTTCTTTTTGGTACTGATTCAACACCGATACTAGGACCGGTGTGATAAGAGAAGGCAAGTTACATTATTCTAACTGTGCAAATACAATTCTAGCTGGTTTGGGGGAATACTTTCTCTGCACTTTTAACTGTGAAGTTTTAAAATGACAGGAACACACCTGGATTTGCATGCAGTGGAAAAGTACCTACTGGGCTGCTGCTAGCTGTGCTGAGGAGCCCTTGAAATGAAAACAAACCAACCACAAATCACACTAATGGGAAGGCTGTCACTTCTGGATTCAACCCTAGGAATGAAATATAATAGGAGAAAAGAAATATTTGCTTTAGTCCCAGACACAGAAAGTAAATCATCTGCAGAGAGAATGACATTCCTCTCCTCCCCTTCATCCCAAACTAGAGATCAGTGAATAAAACGAAAGAGAAAAGAAAGAAAAGACAAACCTAAAACACAACTAACAGAACAGCTGTATATTCTTTGGAGACTATACATATCTATTAAATACATGATGCAATTATCTAGAAAACCAGAAACCTCAGGTCAGTTGTAAACTTTCCACAGGTTCCTTGGAGAAACTGAGGTGGGAGAGTGTTCCATATAGAAGGTACTTTGTGAAATTATACACATAAACACCCGAGGATTGAAATATTCTCGGTTTCCTGACCTAGTATCTCAAGGCGGACACCTAAGAAATAGACAGTCTCCCACCCTGGGCTTGAAGTTCCTCAGAAAGCACAATTTCCCCTCTCCATTCCCCACCAATTCCTGACCCAGGTCACAGCAGCCAAGGCAAAGAGCTCCCCTCTCTTAGGTGCACAGGCACTGACTTTAAAAGGACCAGAACATACTAAATGGCAAAAAAACATAGTGATAATATCCATCATAAATATCACATTGTTGCTGTGGGGTTTTTTGCTTTGTTTTTAGATCATCTAAGCCCAGGCTTGAGACTGGTAGAATCAAGCACTTGAACAACACATACTTAAATGCCAAATTTAATGACTTTGAATTACGTATGGAGACTTTTTGAAACATGCATTTCTAATCCAGGTACTCAAATAGGATGTGGGACTTTCCTAAAGGTTTTGCTTCCAAAGTGGCAGCTGAGCAGTGGAAAACACACTTGTTAGTTCTGTGGTTAGTAAAGAATAACTGTGTACTCAGATCTCACAGATTCTCCTTCTGAAGAATATATTCCAGTCATCCAGAGCTCTGGTATCTGGCAAATCTTCAATATCACATACTTGCTGACTATCCTAGTGTGCTCCAGGAAAACGCTGAATTATGAACCCAGCCCTTGGCACAAAGTGTTCCCGTATTCTTTTCAAAACACTTCCCTCCTCCACCCAGAAAGTTAAAGAAGTGATTCAAGCCCCGCTGTGGAAATACAAAGTTCGTATTTTAGCTAAGAGGAGTGCAAAGCAGGGAGAACAGAATTTTACAGAGAAAAAAAAAGGATAAACCAGCAGCCCTAATGAGAAATTAGAGCAAGGAGGGTGCTGAGGCTACATGGGGAAAAAAAAAAAAAAAAAAAAGCTATGCCTCTCATCCTTTCCATACAAAGAATTGAGAGCAAAATGCTCAGGAAATGACACTTTCAGGCTGAGTGACACTTGCCATGCCCTAAACTGCAACCTCAAGCCATATCCACAGGGAATATGCCTACTCCTGGCATTGACAGGCATCAGGATATGCATGCCAGGCAAAAGGGTGCCGTTCTGCAGGGAAAGTTCTGCTGGTCTCTTCACTTCAAGGTGGAGCCATGATAAATGCACTCAGCTCATGCCACACTCAACTGGTTTCTGATCTATTTCCGTTCCTGTCTCTCCACTATCCTTTATGATTGCTAAAGTCACAAAGGTAATCTTAAAGAAAATCAAACACCCTTTTCAGATTATTTTCTGTGACTTGCTTGTGAACAAAGATACTTGGCAGAATCTTCAAGTCTAGCAATTCCAGTTAAGCCCTTAATTCCAATATTGAAACTTAAATTCAGACATCCACACACCTGAGTCATTGCTGAGCGTTGTTAAGAGACCCTTATTTTGCATGAGAGCAAAGCCCTGTGATTTGAGGACATCCAAGCACTACAGCTGAAAGACAATACCAAACTCTGAGACTGAACAAAATAAACCCTTTCTTGCTTTATATAGAGTTGACAGGTTAGAAATTCCAGCCAGACATTCCCTCAGGTTTCCATGATGAGTCACACCGAACACTGGTCACCTTCATGACAACAAGTTTGTATACAAGTAGTGGAAGATTAAAAAAAAAAAAAAAAATCACAAATCCACAGTGTTTATGCAGGATCTGTATCTACACTTACTACTAACTAGACATTTCAAGTTTTACACCATATTAGAGACCATACTTAGGCAGAACTGAGGTTCATTTTGTGTACAGATGTGTTCAGGTTCAGATAGACAATAGGTTATTTTCAATTTTTAGGAACAAGTTGACTTGCTATAAATCAAACTCTAATACCAATGTACTCCCAAGGAAACACACAAAGCCCCCAGACAAGCAGGATCACAGTATTCTATTAGAAAGGTGATTGATTTCTCAGCATTTCTTGAAGTTTTGGAGCCATTAATAGACTAGAACCACATGCCTGTTTTGAGACACACCTCACAGTCTGCCTCTGCCTACTGGCATTTGAAGACTTGGTTGTTAGAGGTAAAAATTCTACTCCTCTTTCCCCCAAGGCTCTCTAAAAGATCTACTGCTCCTATATCTTTTTTTCTTTTTCCTGGGTCTGGATTATCCAGGTTTGGGTCTATTTTATTTCAAACCTTTATCCTCACTGTGATCTGAAAAGACTACCCCTCCTTCCTCCAGAAAGAGTTTTCACAGGCTTTATTAAAGCCACTAAAATATTTTTAGAAAATAAGAATACCGAGTCTAGCCCTGAGAAAGCACAACTTCAGCTATCACAAAAGATTCCTGAAGAGGAAATAACTCCCCCCTACTTCAATTATACTAATTATTAACATCTTTCCCCCTCAGTATTATGGTTATGCACAGTATGAATATAATTTCAAATTTAGTGGTGAGCTGAACAAGATGACATCTCAAATCAAACCCAAAGGATTTTAATTATGTCAATGCAAAAAGAACCAAAATAATATAATGATGCTTATTTACAATCTCTTTAACATCCCAGGAGGAGATTTATTTCAGAAAATATTACAAGACTTAAGATAAGAAAATAAACAAAACTTCAGATGTAGAGAACCCAAGTCTGCCTCCTTGCAGGAGTGAAAAAAATCCAAAAATGCACATACCATTTCTAAGGAGGCTTTCAGCCCTTACTTCATTTGATAGGCATGAAAGAGATGATCTTCAATTGTGCCTTATCTTGAGCCTTATCTTTATGGCACTGCAGCATCAGAGGTTTAATCAAAGGAGGTTGTGGGCACTGCAGTTGTTAGTGCCAAATTTAAATCTACCTATGGGCTCACCAAGCAATCAAAAGTCCGATAGGTTTGCTCTACAATAAGAAAGTTTCAGAAGTTATATCAACATAGGACATAACTAGAATAATAGCCTTTAAAAGAAGATTTTCAGAAGGTGAGAGAGGAAGAAACAAAAGGCCAGGGCTTTAAAAACATCCCTTAGTCTCTGAAAACCTTCCCGTGGAAACAAACCTTCCTGAGGGATACCACAGGGTATGTGCTGGCCCAGGTCTCTACAGGACGGTTTAACTAATCATCATTTAATTAATGGTGATTTGGAGCACTTGGAGAAGTGTGTCCATCATTTCAAAGCAGTATGATTCATAACAAGAAACACATGAGAATAATTGTAAGCTATAGTATAATAAATATGTTTATATTTACTTTATTATAAACATTATATTTACTTTATTATATACATGTATTTACTTTACTTTACCCACCACATCTTGTCTTTGAGGAGAGGATGTTACCTCACCTCTGATGGTATCATATGGAAAAGGGAAAGCATGTTCAGCAACCTGTTGCTTCTTGAATATCTTGCTGCTAGATTTAATGAAAATACACTCACTGATAGAATACTGAGCAATCAGCTCAAATTTGGTGTGACCTCCCTCATCTAAACTGAATCACAACATCCAGAGTTTCCCTATCTTGGCTTTTACACCTTTTACCTATTCTAAAGAATAGCCCCAGTACATGATGTATTCTTTTTTCATGCTATTTGCTGAACTCTTAAGATTTTTTTTCCAGGAAAGACAGATTTTTTTTTCCATTTTACAATGCTTGAAACTCCCAGATTGATTGTAGCAGCCTTATTTCTCACTCCTGCTCTGGAAGACACAGATTGGTTTGCCTCAAGCAGCTCTTGATGATCTATGCTTCTCTGTTTCCATCACTGAAATAAAAAAAATAAATGCCCAAGTAAGCACAGGCAGCAAAAGAATCGAAGCAGATGGATTTCAGCTCCCAAGATCACATCCATCACCTGTAAAGTCTCCTGCAAGAGTTTCCCAGCTGATTTACATTTGACAACAGCAATTGTGATTGCTCAAAGGCTCTGAAGTGCTGAGAGCAGTGAAGGTGTCTATCCTATCATGCTTTTCATAGCAGCTGGGGCTAAATAAATTACATAACATGTTGCATATACTCGCTGGAGGCCTGCCCACTACACTTTGCCCTCCACTCTGACAGCATTAAAAACAAACAAAAGTAAAAATGGCAACACTGCATGACACTGGCATTATTTACCAAAGCTTGAGAAGATACTCAAGTACCTCCTGGTAATTTCAGAGACCGACGCTCACCTGCACTTTAAAAGAAGTGTCCACAAAAAGCACATTTTGTCAGCTAATTTTCAGCATGTAAAATAGGTGAGATGGTTAGAAGCCTTCCCTGCATTAAAAGATAAGCTGCAGCCCAACACCACTGGCAATTAAAGTCCTGTTAAGAGTTTTCCTATGGATAGTAACGACAGTGCTCCTGTGACACCAGCTGGGATGACCCACACACTGTGGTCTAGAGCAGCAGCTCCCACCTGCAAACCCTGAACACGGTTCCAGGTCTGCAGGAAAGATTTTGTGAAGTAAAAAAAAGAGATGGTGGCGAAAAGGGGAAGTGATTTTTCACAGGCTTCCCACGCTGTGGAGCAATCTGTGGCATGATCAGTAGGAAATGACCAGAGACGTCACAAGAACACAAAGAGTCTGTAACCAGAAATATTTGGAAACCCTATTCTTGCTCATTTGACCATCTCACAGAAGCTACTAAAGTCAATTACCTCACTAGAATGGCAAAAAATAGTTCATTTTGAAATATAGTTCCATAACACTTTTTTTCTCAGAGACCTCACATGACATCTTATGAACTGACAGCTTCAAAGGAGCAATATTCAGCACTGCAACTTCTGTTCAGCAATATTTCCTCCTCAGTTCTCAAGACACTTAGAAGAAACTGAAGGGAGGAAAGGAAAGCTGACAAGAAAATATGAGAAGAATTTAAGAACTGAATTGGAGTGGGAAAGGTAAGGAATAAGAAAGAGAAATCAATAGAATAAAACACAAAGCTCAGTTCTACAAACAGCTATTTTTTAATGCACACACTTTAGGCTATGCATAGCTGCTTTAATTATCAAAGAGTGAAATGCAAGCTTAAAACCAAATCCATGTTTGGAAAATGAAGTTGAAAACAATCCCAGAAAACAAAATCAGCCTTATCTAGTCCAGCATTAATTAAACCTGTGTTGGAATATCTGTTTAGATCAGCTCCCTCAGATGAGTGCTACTTCAGAATTAAAAATTATGTAACTTCACCTGCAAGTGCTATGTGGTTACCCAGAAACAAAATTCTCTCAGGGTGCTTGGGGAGGAGGTTACTCTGTGACAGCTTATCTAAAATAGCGACTAAATAATTAAGTCCTGCTAGTTTTCAGTGAGGACAGACAGATCCTAATATTAAACCACTACTGCTAAAATTGAAAAGCATCTACTGATTTTTTTTTTCCCCCATGTATGACTTTCTGGGGTTTTGGATAATTTTTTTAGTTGTTGGCATTTGCATAAAGAAAGCTTGTTTTCTTTCTGAGAGGACAGGGGGAAGAATGTCCTGAAACACTTCTGCATAACTGAAAAATTGGGGGGAAATATTCCCCCTTTCTCCATTGTTGAACATTACTTTTCCTGCTTTCTTAAAATGAATGAGAGGTAAACCCCCAGCATTTCAAAGCTCTGTTCCATAACTAACAGAACTGAGTTTGGACTAGTTTCTAGCTAGGCATGAAAAATATTTATACTTATACATACAAAAGGATTTATAAATATAGTTAATTGAGATTCTGCCAGAGTGTTCAGATTGCTTTGCACCAGAAATTTGAATTGTAAAATTCTTAATGGAACCATGAATCTGATTAAAAATAATACCTTGACAATTTCCTAGTCATCCACCTGATAGCACCGGGAAGAACAGCCTGAGAACTACCTAACCTGTGCTCTGTGGATCCATGACACTGGACTGCCAGGAGAATTTGAGAAAAACACCTGGAAATCTACCTCTGGCTGCAACAGAACAAAGACCAGAAATATTTTCAGATTTGGGACTATTGTTACTAATCATGTTTAAGAGGCATTTGGACAGTGCCCTTAATACCATGCTTTAGTTTTTGGTTAGCCCTGAAGTGCTCAGACCAGATGGTGGTTTTAGGTCCCTTCCAACTGAAATATTCTGTTCTATTCTATTCTATTCTATTCTAATCTATTCTATTCCATTCTATTCTATTCCTTTGAAGGGAGAAATAAAAGCATCTAGAAAGACTATTAAGACTGTTAGATGTGGCTTTCTTGGCTATCAGACAGAGACCTGAAGCCATCTCGTTCTTTTCTGATGCTGCCTGCATTTCTCTTTCGCGTGCGCTAGAAAACCAGGATTATTTTTCCACAACAGTCACAGCTGAGCCTCAGATACCTGATTTTTAGTCTGATACCTAGAAAGGTTTGCCCTAAGTCCCCACACACACCACAGCGCTGTATTACAAGAGCAATGTGTCACTTCATGGGGCCCCGTGCTCAAGAACCTGCCTGACCTGCCAGCACCTCGACAGCAGCCACAGCCTGTGGCCCCGCTCCTGTCCCCTGCTCCTAAAATAACCCCACCCACACAGAAAGGTCTGACACACAGCAGACATCACCACAGCAGTTAGATGAATCACCCTTGGAACTGCACACATGTCACAGCCATGATTTCCAAAGATGTATTTTGCAATCTTTCAGAGCCCCAGCGTTTGTTTGGTAAAGCTTTGGTGTCCCATGCTCCAGTCACGAGCCTGCTCTCACACTGAAACCAGGCACAAGCACTGCTATCTGCAGCATGAGGGGCTTAAGCAGTAGTTTAACTTGAAAAGGAGTTAAACCGTGGGCTACCCTTTCAGTGATGTCAAACTGCTGCTGTGAAAAATTAAGGGGCATCCAGACTATTTTTTGTATTTCCCAACAATTAAAAAAGCAAGTGTGTTTTCTTCTCTCTAAGTAAAATTATGGCATTTTCCACATCACAGAATTGCAGAGTTGGTCAGGCTGGAAGGGCTCACAGGGGTTCATATCTGGTGCCACCTCCCTGCTCCAGCAGGGCCATCCCAGCACACGGCACAGGATTGTGTCCAGATGGTTCTGGAATATCTCCAGTGAGGAGCATCCACACCCTCTCTGGTCTCTGTTCAGGGCTCGGTCACTGCCCAGGGAAGAAGTTCTGCCTCATGTCCAGGGGGAACTTCCTGGGCATCAGTTCCTGCCCATTCCCTCTTGTCCTGTTGCCTGGCACCACCAAACAGAGCCTGGCTCCATCCTTTTATTACCCTTCCTTCCTGAAATAGTCTACTTTCACCATTGGTAATAGTAAGGATGTCTGAATTATTTGGAATGCATGCTTATACTTGGACTAAAAGTTTAAAGAACTAAGAAAAAAATATTTTTGCTTTTTATCCCATGCATTTTATCTCAAAATTTGAAAATAACTGATTATGAAGCAATTCCGTAAGGGTTCTTAAGTTCATATTGAGATTTTCCAGTTGCTCTCCTGACATTATCACTACTCATGCATCATACACAAATGTCTTATGCCAAATATTTGCAAGGATGTGCCCAAATCTCTTCTGAACTTCTTCAAATCTCAGTTAAACACAAAAAAGTGTTTTAAAAACATAGAAAATTAAGAAGTCTGGCTTTGGGTTTTCACTTCCAGATATACCTCCAGTTACAGCGGAAGACCTAATTTCTAGTGAAATCCCACAGGGCTTTGTGGTTTCTTCAAAGCCTTTCTCTCATGGCAGAAAGCAGACACACTTCCAGGATGCACAGATTTACTCCCAGCATTAGTTCTTCCAGAATTTATCTGCTATGGATACCAAACACCAAACACACTTCTACCAGCACTGGAAAAAAGGCCAGTGCCTTCCACGTAGTGTTACCAGCATGACTGACCCCGTGAGTCATTTTTGCAGTGACTCATTCCATTTTGCAATGGAATGCGAGGCTTGACTCTCCAGCTCCAAGAGCAGCCTCTCCCTCGCAGCATCAGATGTGGAAGGAACCACCCATCCATCACCATTCTAAAATACTGCTGCATTGAAATAAACAAAAGTACCTTAAAATTTGTTTGGAAAGGTGAGACCAGAAGTAGGGCGCTTCATGTTACATTTCATGGATGAACTCGAGAGTTTAGGATGACCCAGATGACATCAACGTAGGGTCTGTGGCTTCCTATTTCCTCTTTCCTCTCAAAAGCCATCCCCAACTCCCTGACAGCAGAGAAGTTATGTGTTTGTACAGCCCCATCCCTCACCAGATGCACAGATCCAGCCCAGCATCACAGTCACTGCAAAAAACAATCACTGAAGCTAAAAAGAAAGCAAAACAACCTTTAGGGTTCTTCTTTTGTGGCTGGCTTGTACAGTCAGAGATGTTACTCCTCTACAAAGAACAAAATGTTGTTACTATTTTTCTACTTTAACCCACACTCAAGAATCTGTTAATCCCTGTCCTTTGGTGGGGAAAGCTTTGTACTTTATCTCTCCTCAGTTCCAACAGTTTATGCCTGGCTTTTTAAGGGAGCTGAAACATTTTAAAAGACCCGGAATTGTTTATGCAAAGAAGGCTAAAGGCCTCAAGCTAGCTGACACTAGTCCTTCCACATATTCCTAAGGTAGAGATATGGGGAAAACAGGTAAAGGAGGCGAGGAATTCTGCAGTACTTACCAGAGAATCCCACCATCCTTTAATACAGTCAGGAGAGAAACCCCTATTCTCCTTTGCCTGCCTGTATTAATCAAAGGATCAGGGTCCTTTGGATTGTGCAGTTTGAAGAGAAAATCTTTCCTGGTGAGAAGCAAATGCTTCTCCTCTTCACTATTGGCCCAAACAAGGCATTCAGTTTCACATTAAAACAGGATAAAGTAGTTCAGCCTATCTGTAGAGGAAAGCTCTACAAATAGTTAGTGTTCTGTCTAGATTATTAGAAGGGTAATTTTAAAATGCTTCTGGTAAACTCTGATTTCTTCTTATCAGCAATATCCTGAATTTGCTTTTCTCTGTGCCAGTAGGACAAAATAACACTTTAACCACTCAGCACAATTTTAAGTGCAAATAATAAATATTTCTTGCAAAATGCCTATTATCCCATGCAAATACAGAGTTTCAAAATAATAAATCAGTTTGAAGTACTGCTACAAGGGTCAAGAATTTCCATCAGTGATTTCTATTACGCAGAAATTCAGTTGATTACTATCTCATTCCACTAGTCAGAGAAATTCAGGTGTGGTCAGAGAGTTGCATCTACCAGATTGTTACACCCTGGAAGAGTGAAACATAAATGTTCTCTCCAGATCTTTCATATGGAATGAAAAAAAAGCCTCATCATTATTTTCATTCCATATTCTTTAAAATACTAACAATGCACAAATGCATCTCACTTCCTCATAAATTAATTTTCCAGGTGAATGGGGAGAGTTTAAATTTTTACAAACTCACAGGAGGTTTTTATCCAACAGGTCCATTTTTTGCCTCTGATCAAAAGGTTACTGCCCATGAATTTTAATGAGAGTTGCTTTAACACAGCGTAAGCACGAAAAGCTTAATAATACAAAGGTAGGAAGGGAGTTATCCAAAGTTCTTCCGTGATCCTTAATTTTAGAAACTTAAGGGAAGCCGTATTACTGATGCTAACTAACAGCATAAATACTTAATGGCAAAGTGTCAAAAGAAAACCAACCCAAAAGCCACACAGAAAACCAGTCTGAGCTCAAGAGTGAGACACAGGACCTCCCCTTGCTCAGTTTCCAGTTATCACTACTCACACGCATTTATTAATTCCATCCTTGCTGGATCTATATTGTTGTGGCCAGCCTCCACCCCTCTGCTTCCCTTTATTTTACAGGAAATGTATTTCTGTTCTGTAACCTGCCCTGGGAAACAGCTGCCCAAGCCAGTGTCTCCCCCTCTGTATCGCCTCTGGAATGTGCTGTATCTTATCATTTATTTTGGCAACAATAACTCCAGCATGTTTTTATTTGCATTTCAGTATGGCTTTTCTGTTTTTACTGTTCTGCTTGGGGCTTTTTTTTTGACTCTCGATACCTGATAAATTTTTAATCCCACAGTATGAAATTAAGGTACAAGCCCTCAGTTTTCATCCCTGAGCTGAAAGGCTCAGAAGCTGAGTGCTGAACTCCCTGTTAGGATGAAAGGGAAATTCTTAGTTGAAATTTAATATGTTTTTTCTCACAACTGGGGTGACCTAGGGGCACGTGAACAACCAGTTACCGTGGATCAGCTGGCGGGCTGAAACTTACACCGCCTTATTTTCCTAAAGTGGATGTTTGTAACTTCATACAGGCAAATTTGAAAGATTAAGGGAGTTAAACTATGGTGTGAGTTTATGTTGTGCGGGGAAACATCCATTTAAGTCAGACTGATGAATTTATGTTAAACTAAACGTCCAGCAGAGGCCACAAAGGTGATGAGGGGTCTGGATCTCTGTGGGAGCTGGGCCTGATTTCTTAGGGAAGTCAGAAGGGAAATCTCATTAATGCATGTAAATATCTCAAAGCAGGTGTCAGGAGGATGGTGCCAGACTCTCTTCTGTGGTGCCCCGCAACAGGACAAGGAGCAATGGCCAGAAACTAGAACGAGAAGTTTCACCTCAACACGAGGAAGAATTTCTTTACGCTGAGGGTGGCAGAGCACCGCAACAGGCTGCCCGGGGAGGGTGTGTGGATTCTGCCTCTCTGGGGACATTCCAAACCCACCTGGAAACATTCCAAACCCATCTGGACACATTCCTGTGTCACCTGCTCCTGGTGATCCTGCCTTGGCAGGGGGGTTGGAATAGATGCTCTCCAGAGGGCCCTTCCAATCCTAAGGATTCCGTGCTCTATGCAAGAGCAGGTCGGGTTGGGGTGGGAAGATTGATTAGATATCAGGAGAAGGTTTTTCA
Source organism: Callaeas wilsoni (assembly GCA_013398955.1). Classification (NCBI taxonomy): domain Eukaryota; kingdom Metazoa; phylum Chordata; class Aves; order Passeriformes; family Callaeidae; genus Callaeas; species Callaeas wilsoni. The sequence continues at coordinate 65,275 of VWPU01012285.1, forward strand.
CCCAGAGGGTGGTGGGGCACTCAACAGGCTCCCCAGGGAAGCGTTCACAACCCCAACCCTGCCGGAGCTCCAGGAGCGTTTGCGCAGCGCTGCAGGCACAGGGTGGGACTGTTGCTGCTGCGCCGTGCGGGGCCGGGAGCGGGACGCTGACGCTGCCCGTGCCTCCCCTCCATACCGGGGCATTCCCTGCCACCGGACGGCCGGGCAGGGCCCCGTGTGGCGCTGCCGGAGCGCTGAGAGCCCGCCCGGCCTTGGGGCGGAGCGGGGCGGCCGCAGGTGCGGGGCGCGGCCGGGGGCGGCCCC
>VWPU01012286.1:0-200883 GCA_013398955.1 Callaeas wilsoni
CCCACCCACCCTCATGAGAGCCCCTGGCACCCACCCACCCTCTCTCCCTCCTGGGGTCCCACGGGGTTCAGCTCTGGTGTAACTCCCCCACCCATTAAAGCCCATCTCCAGAAACAGTTGCTGATTCATTCGATCCCAGCTCCTCCGGTTTTTGGGGGGCAGGAGTCCCAATCCGCGGTGTTTTCTGTGTAAATACAGCGTTTTTCCATAATGGAGTTATGTCTTGGCGGAGCGACGCTCTGAATATTTAATTCAGTCAATGAGGTTTTCTTCCCTGTCTTTGGAATGAAAAAAAAAACCAACCTAAACAATGTCTCCTCCTTCCTCAGCAGAAGGCCTTTATCTCCAATACCGCATTCCAAATCTCTCCCTTGGAAGAGTTTTCTTTAAAAAAAAAAAAAAATAAAAGAAAAAGCTCTTTTATGAGATGCTTTGTGTAATCCTGGGCAGATACTGAGCGATCTTTGACATGATGAATAGGTGCAAAATATTTTCTGTCTCAGGGCGGGGTATTTGCTTCCTGAGCCACCTTTGGTCCCTGTGGTAGGAGATGATGAAACACTAGTTTGTTTTTTTTTTTGGCCAAATTACTTGTATCTTGGTGTTTCCTCACTCAGATGTGGATGAGCTGGGTGATAAGGCTGCTGTTGAAATTATTTACCTGTATGTTGGCAGTTTCCTTTAGTCTGTTCCTTGAATCATGCTCTTTTTATTTTGTGTTTTTGGGGTTGAAACAGCTCTTCTCTTGTCAGGGATTTGGGGAGCACGAGTTCAACTTGATTATTTATTATTTTTTGGATAAGTCACCTGATCTGCTTGGTAAGGTGCTATTTGGCCAGCCATTTTATGAGGATTTTGGATGAGGGTCATGTGTAGAAAATGCTGGGGGTTTTGTCGGTTTTTTGTTTGGTTGGGTTTTTTCCCAGGTATTTGATAACAGGAATCTTAATTATTAGCAATGTATTTGCAAAATCCGTGGCTTGTTTACCTGTATTTCTGAGCTTCAGGATCGTGAAGCTTTTTAGATACCTCATGGACGGTTGTGGCACCTGGTGCAGATCTTAAATCTCAGCAGCTCTTGGTTTACACGTGCATTTCTTGTCTCTTCTAGCAGACATAACGTCAGATATCTGCTTCCTCTAGGAATTTTTTTTTTCCCCTCTCAGCTAATCATCAGTTTTAATGCTGGAAGGTTTTAAATAATTCCCAGTCATAGCATCAAACCTGGGGAGGAGAGAAGGCATTCTGTGGGTACAGCACAGCGAAATCCTCCTGACTGAATATTCCCAGCCCTGCAACTGCTGCCTCGGCCGGGGCTTAGGGATGGGTGGGAGCTGATTTGAATCCAGGGCCGGGCTGGCAGCTGCAGGGTGGGCTCCAGCCCTGCCTTTGTCTGGGATGCTGGGCGATGACTCCGTGCCGGCTCCGTGTCCGCGCATCCCGCGGGTGCTGCAGCGTGGGCATGCTCCAACACGGCGCTCCGTGAGTCTGCCTCTGATGGAGACACGTCCCTTCCTGGATTGAAGCTCTTCAGATGTCTCTGTCATGATGTCATTCCCTGTAATTTTTTTTTTATTTTTTTTAACTGCCTGAAGGATGCAGAGCTCTCGTTCCAAGTGGCTCCTGGAGGAATAAACGCCCTCATAATATTTGGAGAAAACTGCGGAAGAATCTGGTGTTGCAGAAAGGGAGCTGGAGTGGGCTCTGCTCACCACCTTGTTGTTCTTTGTCTGGAAGGTTAAGGGAGATGCAGAAATAAAAGTTTTTAGGATTCAGCTTTCACAGCCCAAGAGATCTTTGTACAACTGTTGCGCTGGATCGCTGCATTCCCTTCCTGTTCTGCTGGAAGGTTCTCTGCCCTGTAGGAAGGCCATAATTAAAGATAGCCTCTTGCTGCTGGTGGGGAGGGCGAGTGCTCTGGGTTCATTTACATCCAGGGACTTCAGGGTGACAAATGAAACGGTACAAAGGGCTGCGATGGCCATTAGCTGCCTCAGCATCCAGAGCTGGCTGATGGCAGACCTGTGCTGACTGTACACAGCCTCGCCGGTAAACGCGTGTCTGGTGGCTGAGGAAATCTAAACTGCAGTTCCTTACTGGGCAGGCTTTGCAGCCCTTCCACGGGAAATCTGGAAGCATCCCTGGGTGTTCCATTTCCGTTGGGAAGCGGGGTTGCACAGTGGATGCAGCGTGTGGTTTTCTCCGCTCTCCTCAGCCATATTGTGGGAGTTCAGTGCCGTTATCCCTCAGCATTCGCATGGACTGCAGAGGCTCTGCCTCGTGCTGTTCATCACTAGCTGCAGATGCTCTTTCCCATGCTAAGATGCTGATTTTCCTCGCTCCTCAATGCCCAAAATACCCTTGTCTCTGGGGTTTGTGTCCCCCACGCCCCTCCCAGGCCCAGCCTGGGGACTTGCTGCATGTGCTGTGGATAAATCGTGAGCCTGCAACATCATCCGTGCCCAGCCAGAAGAATCTTCTCCTCTCTTTCCATCTCTATTTTTTTTAACTTGTGCAGGGATACAGCATTGGCTGGCTAGCAAGAAGGCAACTTCACCAGCACTCTCCTTAATTGAATTACTTTTCTCAATGATTGAAGATTATACAGAGTTTAGCAGTTTTAAATATGCTAATCTTTGCTGAAAAGGCAGGGGAGCTCTGTGCTGAGGGATTAGATAGAGCTGTAGTGTGTGGGGAAGTATGTTTCTTACTGCCTTTGATCTGGTTTTATCAGGTGATTTTCATCAGTCCTAATACATCAAGTTTAAGGAATTCTGATTCCTGGGTCACATCAGGGAGTGGACGCGTCCCCTACATTGGGGTAACTTGCAGTAAATATGATACATATTCAAATATTAATAACCTCTTTAGTTCTGCTTTGCATAGGAACACGTCTACATCTTAATAAATGGAATTTTTTTTGATTGAGGGGGCAGGACTGAATGCTGGGACACCACAACAGAAATATTTGTTCGTCACGTGAGTTTCTACTGCAGCGTTCATTGGCGAGCAGGTCTGAAGGGCACCAACACGTACAGAAAGCAAAAGAACTCCCTGTTGTCTCTCTGTGCTGGCATTTCTGCGCAAGATCTTGAAGGAAATTAGAACCAGTTGCGTTTTTGTTTTTTTTATCCAGAGCTGAGATTTTTAATATCGAAAACCCACCGATAAGTGCAGTGTAATAACTTTTGAAATATAACTGTTTGGAAAGCACTAATGAGCTGTTCTGTTGCGTAACGGTGTCGGTACAGGCACTGCTTAGCAGCGTGATGGGTCTCATTAGATAACTGGGGAGCTGCAGGTGCTTCGTGTGTAACATGAGGCTGGTGTAACACTGCTCCAGCAGGCAGAGACTCTCATCCCTGTGCTGCCTAAAACTCCCTTGTTTCTCAGGCATTCTCAGCTTTACAAACTCCAGAGAGCTATTACCTTGTTGCACTGGTGGTTTAAAAGCTTATCCCCTTCCCTCTCATTAATTTCCTAATGTTGTGGTTTTCCTGTGGCTGGGCCTTCAGATATTTGGGGTTCTATTTGAACTGTACGAATTTTCCGTGAGTTACTAAACTTGGGCTTCACATCTGGAGGTGGAATGTCAGCAATGCATCCCAACAAAGGGGAAGTCAGGCAGGAACTCCAGGAGGCCTGCATGGATGAACAAGGAACTCCTGGACAACCTCAAGCCCAAAATGGAAGCCTGGAAGGGTGGAAGTGGGGACAGGTAGCCTGGACGGAAGGCACAGAAATTGTCTGAGCAGCCAGAGATCAGGTTAGGAAAGCTACAGCCCTGATAGAATTAAATCTGGCCAGTCATCAGGGGCAAGAAGAAAAGCTTCTGTAGCAATAAAGGAAGACCAGGAAAAGTGTGGGGTCTCTCCAGAAGGAAACGGGAGACGTGGTTACCCGGATATGGAGAAGGCTGAGGTACTCAATGACTTTCTTTGCCTCAGTCTTCACCTGTGTTCTGTAGGGGTCAGTCATGGGATCAGCACTGTTGAACATCTTCGTTGGTGACAGGTCCCTTCCCACCCAAACTATTCTGGGATTCTTTCATAGCGCAGCGTGCTTGGTGTCTGATCCTTCCTCGCTGTCCTAAAGATCTTGAACTCCACCATTTCTCTTCTTTCTCTTCTCCATCTCCGAAAAATCCCTTCCTACCGCAACGTGTGGAAGAAGCACAGAGAAAAAGACATCAGTGTTTTGTGGTGCCTGTTCTCACGGTGCCTTTTGATCCCTGTCTATTTCTGGAAGCCTCTGAAGGAGCTGTGTCTGTTCTTGAAAGGAGGAATAGCTGTGCCTTTCTGCCCTCTGCTGTGCTTTTCTCCCTGCATCTCAGAAATAATCTGCGATTTGGGAGGGAATGATCATCTTTTCCCGTGATGTGACATAATGGATTTTCTCTCTGCAGCTCTTGGGGTGGTGGTGGGACCTGGCGCTGGATGCAGGTTCTGCAGAGCAGATGTCTGAAGGCTTTTGCTGAAGCTCTAAGTGGGACTAATGGAGAAACAAAGGCAGGGAAGCGCATCTGAGCCCACCTTAGCAGATGATGCGACATTTGGGAATTACCAGAGCCAACAGCCATTTTTCTCAGCCTCAGTGATGGTTAAAAATCTGTCTTCTGTAATCAGTCTGTGAGGAAATAGCTGCCTTTTAGTTACCTGCTAATTTAGTCCAGATGTTTAAAGGCATTTTGTTGTTTTCATGCATAGACAACTACCTGATGTGTACACGAATGATTATAAACCCCAAACCAACCAACCAAAACAAGCTGCCTAAACCCTTCAATGCTTCGAAATGTAGCTCAGAAAAACCCACACTTTGCTGTCTCAACGTGAACACCATTAGATTTTTCAACTCAACCTCCAAAATTTACCTGTAAGGCCTGTAACCTGTAAGAACAGTAACCTTGTGATGCATGACCGTTTCTGAACAGGTGTGAAAATGCTGATCTATCTCTCCCAGTTTGGAGCAGGGAAAAGACCTCCGAGATCATCAAGTCCAACCCTTGGCTAGTCAAGGACTCGATGATCTCGGAGGTCTTTTCCAGCCTAGATGCTCCTGAGCCTCTCTAAAAGCACTGTTTTGAAAATTAACAGATACCATCAAAATGATGATGGGTTTGACACATTAATGTAAATTATTTATGGAAGTAGTTTAAATGAAAAATGTGTGTCTTGGCAAACAAACAGCAGCCAAAATGTGGACTTGCAGTGAAAGTCGAATTTTTCAGGTCCCTTTGCTTGATTTATTTACTGAGCTCACACAAAGTTGAAAAGCTAAATGAATTATTTGTTTTCTCCGCAGCATAAACCCAACTCTTCTGGCTCTAATATAATGACAGGCCCAGGGACAGTGAACAATTCCATCAATTATTTTATGTTAGATATTTTCCTTTTATGTTCAAACCATGTACTAGAATATTTGAGTGATATTAACTGGAAAAAATGACTTTTTTTCTGTGTTTCAGTACTATTTAACTCTTATCCAAATGAAGCCTAGTGCATCACAAAAAAAAAAAAGAAAAAAGATAATCTGGGAAGCAAATATTGCGTGAAACTAAATGTGAATAAATTCGGTGTGAGCTCCAAGTTGTCAAGCCCCTTGCTTGCTTCTGGCTGCCTCCTGTTGGGTCTGGCAAAAAGGAGTTTTGGGAAGGAAGTCCTTATTCAGCTGTCCAGCACAATAGTGCATTAATAATTAATTTGACTTCTTAGAGTGAGGGTGTAACTTCCCTGTTTTTGTCCTTTCTGCTGGACCACTGTAAACCAGGATGCGTCTGTGCTGCCGGGGTGCCAGGGCATGGTTTTTCCAGGCCCTTGGATTGTGGCATCCCAGTGTGATCCTGACTGGTTTGGTCACAGCATGTACGCAGGAAGCTGAGGAACGAATCCTGGGTTGTCTTGGAGTTTGACTTTTGAAGTATTTTTATGAAGCCAGACACAAAATCCTTGTGGTTCTTGGTAGTGTTTAGAAGCAGTTAAAGAGAGGATGTTCTCAAAGTCCCTTTCCTTTATAGGGCATTTTTGTCCCTACCATCCCTTCTTCCTTTAGTCCTATCGCAGAGACCAGGGCTGGAAATGCCACCCTTTGCTGCTCTGGAGCCTAACTGGGAACTCCAGGAGCGAATCCTGCTTGACCTGGGCTTCTTCCATGCCTGCAGGTGCCTGGCTGAGCACAAGGCACACGCCGATGTCACCCATGGCAGCTGCTTCCATTTTACTGAGCAGGGTTTTTGGGGCTCACTTGGAAGAGTGTCCAGGCCTTGAGTAGCTGCCAGTATCCCCTGGAGATGCCACCCAGCTATTCCGAGATTCACAGGCTCGTAGTGTTCTCTCATCCAGACATGTGTAGGTGTTACCAACACACAGAATTAAGGCTTTGCTTTAACTCTAAAGCATATTTTCCCAGAACTGAAAGAGTTGGGAAGAAATACTGGAGCAATACTGATGAGCAGCATTTTGTCTTCAGACATGGCCAGAACCAGGAAGGGGCAGCTAACCGTGCTAATGAGAAAATGTCCTGACTTTCAGTTGGTCTTTTCTCTGTCTTGAATTGTGACCCTTTAAACCTCTGTACTGTTAACATTTGCACCATATAGACGAGTGCCATTTATCCTGCTAAGTGACTCTCCTTTAATGGTTTGCTTCTTCAGGAGCAATCAGCAATTGCTGCAGAAAAAAACAACCCACTCCAGCATTTCTGTAATTAATGCAGGGGCCAGTTTATTCCATTCCACTAAATGCTTCCTGCTGTGCTTCCTGTCCATGCCCCTGTCTAGGTTTGAGTTACAGCAAGTTAATTTTCATAATGTTCTTGATATGTGCAACACAAAGAGAAGGAGGATTATAGCTGGAAGAGATGTGTAGCTGAAAGGAGAGGGTGCAGCATTGGTGGCAAAGCTCTAAGCAGTGACTGATGCAGGATTGACAAGATCCCTGTCGGTGTGGTCTTTGCCAAAGGGTGTAGGTAGCTGCTGCTGGGGTTGGGAAAAGAGAATTCCTGTTAACAGGTTGGGACTTTGGACCTGCAGAGGCTCTGGAGCTGCACAGGAGTGGGCAGACAGCACTAGATTAATATGAGTGCAGGAGTGTTTCTCTGCAGCTTCCTTTTTTTAATGGAGATGTTGTCTTTTCTGGGAGTAGAAAATACTCACTCATTCCTGTCCTCCTCTGCTGGTGCAGAATCGGCTTTGGGAGCCCTTGGCGTCAGTGACAGGAGGATTTTTTTGAATGGCCTGATGGAAGGAAGGCTTAGTAGAGAAATCTGAACTGGCAGGGCGATGGAATCATCCAGTGGATGTCTCAGGTGGTGGGGGAGATGGAGGACATTCTCCTTCAAAGGAAGTCCTGACTCCTTTTTGCCTTTCCTTGGCAGCAGTAGGCAGGTCTTCATGCTAGAGGTTTGCTGCCTTCTTTTTCTTGCCTATTTTTTTTGTATTTTTTTCCCTTTACTGGCTTCTGGATCAGCTTTTGGGTATTTTGTCCTTGACTCACTCAAAATGGCTGAAAAATCACTTGTGTCCACATAAAACCCAGGATGACTTTACTCGGGCTGAGCTGGTGCTGCTGATTGGGCTAAGGCTGGAGTGAATCCTGCAGCAGAGCAGCTGGACACAGCTGGAGGAGACAGCTGCAGTATCATCACAAGGAAATCCCAGCCTTTTTTTTTTTTCCTGACCTTGGAATGCTTTACAAAGAGGTTTTCACGTGGTTGGTCTATTCCAGTCCCTCACTTCCAGACTCACTCATGGATTCTTGTAATTTCTTCTCAGCTTTTCCAGCTGCCTCTTAATATTAAATATTTATGTATTCAAATCATAATTATGTTCCTATTCTTTGTGTTCTTCCCGCTTCCCATTTTTCTTCCCTAGCTGAGTTATCGTTGGTCTTTTTTCACTGGACAGTCATCAGAGTGGCTTTTATCCACCACTATATAATCAAGACTGTAATTATCTTCCACTTTTTTTTTTATTTTTAGTTGCTCTTAAACCACGTTGTGACTTGGAGAAGAGGATGGCTTTTTTTCCCCTGACACTGCATAAACAGTAGGCAGATCAAACGCTCGTGTCCCATAAAATTGACCTCTTTATTTGGATGCTGTAGTGCAACAGCAGACTTGTAAAAAGCTTTTCCCAATGAAAAAAGCTTTTCCAATCTTGACTCATCATCAGCTAATTTGGTGTTCAAATATTTCCCACCTCTCTGGCGGAATGCAAAGGGCTCATAGGTTGCTTCTGTTTCTAGGCTCGGTGGACTCTGTACTGTCACAGTGAGTAATTTACAGTTAAAAATAAATTCCTTGGCCTTAGGAATTTTACATTTTCACTTAAAAATGCAAGAGAGATTTTAGGAAACTCAGAAGGAACCTTGCATGAATTACTACACATTCCCTCCAGTAAAACCTGCCATCTAGAGAAAAATTTCCCTGGGGAATTGTATGACTGGTGTTTTAAATGGTTGTTTAGTCTGTGCAAGCCCTGCACAGCTGAGAGCAAGGCAGAGATTGGAGATCTGGCTTTGCCTGCCTGGTTCCACATCCCAGCAAGAGCAAAGGCTTTTTAGCTTTACCTTTTGGAAAGTGGAGGAGGGGAAGAAGTGTCCTACACGAGATGTTTTTAAGATGTCTCAAAACAACTCTGATTTTCCCCTGATTTGATGCTTCTCAGCTGCTTGCCTAAAAACCTGAGTCCAGAGCCAACCCTGTGGTGTACTTAAAGCTGATTTTTAGGTAGGGCAGCCCGAAGACCCCAAAATATTTTCTGTGTGCATTTATACAAGGAATTGCTTAAGTTAGAAACAAGTATTAGAGAGTGAATATTGCAATTAAATAGGAACTTAACTTGTATAGGTCCTTAATATGAAGGAATTGTTCTTCTGGAAAAAACTGCTGGAGGAGAGTATTTATTTCAAGATACTGTATATCCCAGTTGGAGTGTAGATAATTCTTCTCTAAAGAATTTTCTGCTCCAAACCAAATTTCTCATATAAACACTTTTTTTTTTTTCTATAGTTGAATCCCACAATTCCTTCTGGAAAATCCATTCATCTAGAAAAGATCAGAATAAAACGCCAACAGAACTTGTTCCATTTGCTATTTGGAACCAAATTTCTACCTTTTAAAGACTAGCTATTTTTATTTTTAAAATTCTTACGGATGGATATCAGACCTCAGGTTTCCAGACCCTTCAGGCTCCACGGCCTCTTCCCAAGGCATTTGTGAAGCACAGCTGGGAAGGAACAAGTTTATTGTCAGCTGGCTGAAACTCCGTATGGAGGGGTCAGTGTCTCAGTTAGGAAGATTTTAGAGGGAAAAAGGAAGATTTTAGAGGAAGAGTTTCCCATTAAAAAGTTGGGAATTGTTGTAATGGTTGAACATCCTTTAAGCTTGGAGTTCTTAATTTGCAGTGCAGGCAGCAGGAGCATCGAGTGTCTGGTGGCCTCTGTCCTGCCCCAGTTCCCAGGAGGAAGGCTGGGACAGCTCAGGAGCAGAGATGTGAAGGAGAAAAGGATAGTGTGGTGTCAGGATATCCTTCCCTTGAGTCCTTAATACCAGGGCTTTGTAGCCATGGGCTGCCTGGGCCCATGCAGGTGTCTGAGGAGCCCGGAGCCTGCAGCTCCTTCAGCTGTGCTGATCTCAGTTTCTACACGGTTTGGGTTTCTGCTGCTAAAAAATAAACTGCGATTGGGTTTTTTTTGGTACAAAACCCCAGGATTCTGTGCTGCCCTTGCACACGCCCCGGTGTCCATGTCCCGTATTTTACACCAGCTGTTTTCCCTCTGCCTTGCCGGGGAGCTGCATCATGTGGACAAGCCTGTGTGTGTCGGTGCAGCTCCGGTTATTTTTGGTACAAAACCCCAGGATTCTGTGCTGCCCTTGCACACGCCCCGGTGTCCATGTCCCGTATTTTACACCAGCTGTTTTCCCTCTGCCTTGCCGGGGAGCTGCATCATGTGGACAAGCCTGTGTGTGTCGGTGCAGCTCCGGTTATTTTTGGTACAAAACCCCAGGATTCTGTGCTGCCCTTGCACACGCCCCGGTGTCCATGTCCCGTATTTTACACCAGCTGTTTTCCCTCTGCCTTGCCGGGGAGCTGCATCATGTGGACAAGCCTGTGTGTGTCGGTGCAGCTCCGGTTATTTTCGCACCAGTCCCCAGGTGTTCTCCACAGCCGTCCCTGTCAGCTCGGATCAGCGGATGCCTGGAGGAGAGCTGTGCTTCATGAATGTACTCTGGGCAGATTTTTCCTTACAGGCTGCCTCTTCATAAGCCGGGCTGCATCGACCTTAAATCAGGATTATTTTAGGATCTTGTCCAGGCTCCCTAGTGAAGACGCACTCACCTGTGTGGCTGCTGGAGAATGAGTTTGAGGGAGCTCCTGTGGAACTGTTCTGCACCTCCTGTGTGGAAAGAGCAGAGGACAGGTCTTAATCCTTCCAGTGCTGCCCAGGAGATAGTAGGTGGTAGGAATAAGATGGAATCTCTGAGAAGGATGCTGTATGGAGCCCTCTTCCCTTCCTTTTCTCCTTCTCTTTCTTCCTTTTCTTGTTTTTCTCCTCCTCCTTCTTTTGTTTTTCTTCTTTTCCTTTTCTCCTTCCTCCAGCAGGAAGATTGTCACCACAGTGTGAGAGAGCAGAAATTTCTTTGTGGCGGTGCAGATAGTCAGGAGAGGAGGGAGCAGGAGGAAGTATTTGCTCGTTTTGCCAGTGGCATAATGGTGCTGGGGAAACATTAGGCAGAAATTAACTGAGGGAAGGGAAGGGGATGGTAATCCCTTGCATTTTAATAGGTCTCCTGAAACTTCTCTAATTCCTCGCTGGAAATGGCTGACTTAACATTGCTTGTTGTGCTTTCAAGGGCAAAACATCTTTGGGAAGAGAGCAGGAGCTTGTTCCAAGGGCTCCATTTGGCATGTGGTCCAGGGAAGCGATGCCTGGATTCCCTCAGCTGGATGCTGGCATCTGCTGGTTCAACTTGCATTGGGATAATGCTCGGTGCTCAAAGCAGGGAATGTTTCCCTTCAGAAATGCATCCTCAGGTGGCTGCCGGTTTTATCCCTGCTGCTCTCTGCTGCCACTCTCTCTGCTGCCTCAGGAATATAACTCTGGGGAATCCAGGAGAGTGTTTCCCTATTAGATGATGCATTAGCCTATCGTTTGCAGCTTATTTAGCAAAAGTTACTTCTGGGAAACGTTCTCTTTGAGGATTTTAATGCAGATTTCTGTGTAAACTGCCCATGAATATGGTTTGTTCTGGGAACACATATTGTGTTAAAGGTATTCAAACCAGAAATTCGTAATTACGTTTTCAATGTCTGCTGCTTCTTTCCAAAATGATTTGGTAGCATTTAGTTTCTGACTTAAATTGAGAACTGTAAATTAAAGTGGCTGTAAAATCTGGCAGTCAGTTGAAGGGATCTCTTGTGCTTCAGGTGATGGAGGAGCTCTTGGCTCCTTCCCCTCTTGCCCACTTGGAATTTGCACTTTCCAGAACCCCTCCTGGCAGAGCAGATCCACCCTTCCAACGTAATGTCTGTCCAGAGTGCCTTAATTACTTTTGATCTCCATATGTAGCATTTTATTTCTTTCAAGCCTTTTACAAGCAGATAATTAGGTATTTAAAAATAAAATACTGGGATGTAAAAATTGGATCTTATGAATGATTAATTACTGAAGGTCTCCTGGTGGGTTTGTGCTCAGTCCTGCACTGGTTTTTAATGGAATGTCGGAATGATAGAGCCTGGAAGCAGTAGATGCTTCAAAAAGTGACTTCACCCCCATGGGCTTTAACTGCCATCATATATAAAGGGAATATTGAGCCACCCTTGCGTGACGATAATAAAACTTCAGTATTGGGCTCTGAAAGTTGATAGGTCAAATTTTAGTGTGAGAAGTGAGTGGAATGGAATGGAATGGAATGGAAATAGAATAGAATAGAATAGAATAGAATAGAATAGAATAGAATAGAATAGAATAGAATAGAATAGAATAGAATAGAATAGAATAGAATAGAATATTTGGAGGTGTCTCTAAAACCATTTAATTTGTCTCATTGTTCTCACAGCAAAGCTGTAATAACCTGGGACAAAGTTGAATTGTTCTGAAATTTCAACCCAAACACCACAATCCAAAACTGATACTTTGTCCAAAAATTGAGTTACTAAGACAGTGTTTATCTGGAGTGGTGCTGTTGGGATTATCGGAGCAATAATGAGCAGGCTGTTTTGGGAAGAAGGAAATAGTAAATGTCACCTGACCCCTTGAACTCTCGGTTATTGACCAGCCCTTCCCACTTCCCACTGGAATTGCAGCCAGGAGACAGCTGTACAGTACCAGAGTCTGCCGTGCTTTGCCTCAGCATCCGGGTGTCGTTTTGGAGCCTGAATTAACTTCTAGTCACTGACTTGCTGGGAATATAAAATACATTTGATCTTTCTCCAGTGGGACTTCCTGGAACTATTTTCCTTGCACTTTCCTCAGTGCCTGTCTGTACTAATGGAGGTGCATCAGGTTTATTCATTCTTTGGTTTTTGAGCTGAGTCTTGTGAGTCCTCGTACTCTGGCTCAGGGGCAGGCAGCCATTCCCAATTAAATTGCAGCCCGAATGAAGAGGATGTCACTAGCCAAGATGTAACACTGTTCCTCCTTCCTTTCCCAGTCTTCCTCCAGCTCCTCTGCCTCACAAATCTGCTCTTAAATTTGTTTTTTTTTCTCACGGAAATGTACTTAGAAATACCACCTAGCTAAATATTGGGGATGGGATCCAGTCCAGTTGTGGAATACGTCTTCCCAGGCTGAAACCCAATGTTTAAAACCAGAGTGAGGAGTCCAGAAGAGGTGACTTTGCAAAAACTGCTGCTGTTCATCACCTTTAGAGAAAATAATTTCTGAGATGTAGGAGCAGCTTCCCAATAACATCTCCTGCATGGAATGTCTTCCTCTTTCCAGTTTGTGCTGCGCATGCCAGCTGAGTTGTTGATCCGGTCCACCTGGAATTCTCACAGCTCAGAGCTCCTTCCTCCGCTCGCTGTGCCTTGCTCCTAAGAAGTTTTGGGTAGAGGCTGTGGTCACGTGGACTTCTGGACTACTAAATCTTCCCTCTTCCGTAGCTCCACGGTCATCCACACCTGGTCAGAAGATCCTTGGGATGTGCTTTACAGTATTTTGTAAAGTGCTGCTTTGTGTTACCAATGTTTATGGCTGAAGGCTCTGAGCCATTTCGTGAGCAGTAAAGTCCTTTGGAGAATATTTGAAGCCTCATTGAAAACTATTCTAAAAAACTTAACTATGTAAGATACGAAGGAAAGCAAAATTCTCAGGCTGTGGTGAAAAAATATCCTCGTGAGTCTGTAAATTTTGGAAATTTTTTTCATTCCTGGTAAATACTGAGAGACTGCACAGAAGTCTTTGAAATGTAAAGGTGGCCTGTGGGTACCCTTTAGTCAATTAACCAAGCTTCATATCCATGAAAACGTGAGTGTATCACCCACAATTCCTGTGCTCTGGTTGGTGTTAAACTCATCCACATGGAAGGGAAAGGCATCCTGGTCTGGATTTCCCTCACAGCCGCTCTAGTGTAGATCTTAAATACCCTCTCTGATCCCTGTCCTCCAAAGGGCCAGGATTTCTGCCCGATGCTGTGACACAGGATGGGACACAGCTGGATGCTCATTGTGTCTTCTGGGTGTTCCATGCTTTTGTGACACTTGTGCTGTGCCTGTTAGGAGACAAAACTGTTCAGGACCTTTCTGTAGGTGCTTTGTCTCATCCCTTATGGCTTGGGCAGAATTCTTGTGTCTCCCTGTTCTTTTGTTTTCCTGATCTGCGGAGTTACTCCAATTCTTGATCTTCTGCTTACCTTATCCTGGGTTTGTTCTTCCTCATTTGAGTGAAACCACATTTACCACACTGTGAGATTCCCTTGCTCCTCCTGCTGTTCCCTGTTGCTCCAGGTGTTCACGTGCATGTTTCATTTACCCCATTGCAGCATTTTGGTTACAGCTCTTCACAGGATTCCAGGGCTCTTCCTCCAAGCTAAAACTCCTACTTTGCTTGGCTGTAGGAAGTTGAAGGCAGCTTCTGGCTTCCACACCAGTTTAGCCTAAATTAAATTTAAAAAACCCACCCAGCATTCAGAAATGGGCAGGACTTTACTTCTTCAGGCCTCAGTTACCTTCAGCCCTATTTAATCAGAATATTTGCCCCTTCTGTACGAAATGATGGGAGATCCAGCACTCTGAACATGAGAGATGACAGCTGTTCCCTCCGACAGAAAACTGGGAGTCTGGCTCCTCACGTGGCATTGTGTCACTTCCCAGAGGCTTGGTGTTATCCTGGGGGAGGAGAACTGGGATTGCCTGGAGGTCTTCCACTTCTGACACTTATTTTGGCTCTGTTGCTTTTAGAAACCTTTCAAACTGTGAAAATAGCACTGGTTATGTTACAGGCTTGGCTTGGAATTTCTCTGCAGAAAACCAGATAAGAGGTTTCATCTCTAGAACATAAGGCCTAGGTTTTAAAATTAATTTTTATAGCTGTGCTTAGGAGGTAACATTTCCATGGCTTTTTATTTTACTGTACTGACAGAGTAATTGAAGTATTATATTTAATAGATCTGCTCTTTCCTGTTCAGCAGTGAGGGGTTGACTCTTGTTTATTCTTTTCCACAATGGGATGGCCAAAAAACCCCCAGTTTTTATAGGAAAACTTTTCAGTGTGCACCTTAATTGTTTAAAAAAACTCCAAAGTGTGATTTTCAGACAGAACCAGAGGCTGACCTGTTTTTACTGTTTCATTTCTTTGTGGCTGTGACTGAGCAAACAGAACAAGATTTGTTTGCACTGTGCTCTTTCATTTATTTCCCATTTTGGGAGGAAGAGTCAAGCTAATTACTGACAAAACCCACAAGAGTTAATGAAGCTATTTATCACTGGGTATTTTTGTCCCTGTCACAAGGCTTGGTGCGGATCCCAAAGGAAATCTTGCCTGTGCATTAATAATCAGAGATATTGTTCTACTTTTATCAACTCTGCCAGTGCTGATTAGGATTTGCTTAGCGGGAAAGAGTTCTGAGTTTGTCATTAAACTTGTAATGAGTCTCCACACATTTTTATTGATCTGTGTGATCCTTTCACATCCCAAAATGCACAGGGGAGCCTTTTCCAGCTTTATGTGTCCAGGCTGTGCCTTCTACCTTGGCGCCAGTCATGATCAGTCTTAACTCGTGCCTTAGTTTATTTCTGAGAAATACAGATACCAGGTAAAACTAACTGGCATCTCCCTCAAGAAAAAAGTGTAGTGCTAAATAAAATAGGATTCGAAGTTGCCTAAAGACAGCAAACAGGCTGACGTTGCCTTAGAAAAAGATGGATAATAGAAAATACTCTCTTCTGCCTCTTCCTTTTCCCTTTAGCTACTGCTGAGCTTTAAATACAAGTGACAATTCTTTGCTTCTCTTGCTGGTTTTAAAATGCCCAGGGACTGTGTAAAATACATCCATATGGCACTGAGCACTTGGATCAGTGGCAGAGCAGGCTTTTATCTGGTTGTCCTTCAGTACGTAGCTGTCGGCCGTAAAACCCTCCTGGGTTTTTGCATCGTATGCCTGGGAATGGTTGTGTAAAAGGAAGGATCCTTTGGGAGAGCTGCTGCTCTGCCTGTTAGAGGCCCTTTCTTGCCCACTGGAGATGGACCAGTACACACCAGTGAGCCAGCTCAGCTGTCTGAGTGGGAGGAGGGATCTTCAGGTGAGATGTGACCATGAGGAACAAGGGACTTTCCCCCTTGTCGCTGTCTGCTCACATCTTTTGCAGTGGCAGGAATGCTGTTCAGGTTCCCTTGAGGAAGGGGAGTTTCACTCGAGCTGTTGAGAATGAAAACCACAGCAGGGAGCTTGGATGGGGTGGTTTTTAAAGGTCCTTTCCAACCCAGCCCATTCTGTGACCACTCTTCTGCCAAATGTTTGAAGCAAACTGCAGTAGTGTACAGCAGGAATTAGAATTACCAGGAAAATGTATACTGCAAGATTAGGAATAAAATGAACATTTTCTCATTTAAGGAAAAATAGACCAGGTTTTTAATAACTTTAACTAGCTCTCCATTCCTAGTTACAGAGACTAATGTTCAGCTAGATTTAATCCCAAATGTGTGTCTCTATCCAGATGTGTTTCTAATCTAAAGTGAGGCTGAGAACTTCAAATTTAAGGCATGAACCAGCCTTGAACTGGTAGGTTTTGAAAAGCATCTCTTGGAAAGAGAGGAAATAAGTCCTTGATTTCTGCATTGTATCGAATTTGACTAAAAATTTGGGGAGTGGAGTTACAGGCCTTGCTGGGCACTGCTGTCAGCAACGCCCTGGGAAAAAACACTTTCTAGGTCAGAAAAGTGCATCAGCCTCCATTTCCTTCTGTCTTGGATGAATTCTTGTGGAAAACAACACTGTGAACATGCTCTGAGGTGCCCAAAGAGAAGAATGAATGAGAATTAATGAGCTTTTCAGGCTAACATGTATTTTCATAGTCATCTTTTTTATAAGGCAGTTACTGAAGTGTTAATCATTTGATTACTGGTTGTTGAAGATAAGGGAGTAATTGGTCCCTTTTTGTAAGTGATGGGAATGCCTGACAGGAAGAGGCAGGCATGAAAACTCACGTTTCCATGGATTATTGCCCAGAGAGATTGACTGGAACTAAAACCCCTTTGCTCTGATGACATCTGGGTTGTGACAAAATTCTGTTTCCTATTTGCTTCTCAGTAGCAAGGGCAGATCTTTAACCACGACCCCAAATGTGTGTGAAACTTAATTTTTGGCGTGGCTTGAAATGAGTATTACGAATTTCTTTCAGAAGCCATTAGAAATGAGCCTTTGGTGGTGACGGGGACAAGGGCTGAATCTTGGCCCCCTGAGTGACAAACAGCTCTGGTGCTGTTCGAGGACATTTCCCTGAGCCCTGAGGAGCTGCGCTTCCCTGTTTTCCTGGGGCTGTAACAAATAGAGCAGATATTTTTTGGTGTAACTCTTAGGAAAATCAAGTTATATCCTCTGTCTCTCGGGAAGGAAAAGTGCGTGAAATGCAGGATCACGGCAGCTCTTTTCACATCCTTAGAGTTTAAAATGGTGCTGCTGTGCCAAGGGCCTGGCTCCTTCCTTTGTATCCCTGTTCTTGCAGCACGTGGGAACGAGCTGCAGATGATCCCAGCCATTCCCAGACCAGCTTTCTGTGTGTTCATCTGCTGGGTAGGTGTCATTCCTCGTTATTCCCTGTTACATCATGCCAGTTCACTCCACTCCATGCTTCCCTTCCTGCTGCTCTGCACCAGACACTCATAAATATTCATGTACACTTCCCACCATCCATTTAGGCTCCTATCCCTGGCTTAGGGTCTGTTCTAGTTTGCTAAATGCAGCTTTTTTTGCCAGTGCTGAGGGCTGGCTGGGGAGCTAAAGGCTGATGTCACACTTTCTGCTTTGGGAAGTTGCTGGGAATTGCTGGGATGTTAAGGCTTTAAAAGGTTTTGCTCAGAAATTCTCCCACCACAAAGAGCTGACCGAAGTTCAAGGCACCTGATTGTCAGAGGGTAAAAGGGAAATGGAAATTTCTTCAGCAGCAAAATTCTGGCCATGCTGTCTCTTACTTCATTGAATGATTAAAACTCATCTCTCCACCTTCAGCTCTAATAAAACTGTCTCATCTTGCCTTGAAAAGTCCGGTCCAGATAGAATCTTTGTAAGGACTAAGGGAATTGAATTAACAATCGGCAAATAATCAACTTTTTGTTCAGGATCTCTCAGTACTTTAAAATACTCAGGGCTGTGTATAGAGGGCAGAGGAAAGATTTGGTTATTCCACTGGTTCATTGATCCCATGTTTCATCTCATTATATTCATCCCCATTTTGTGTGGAGCACTGGGACAGCGCTATTACTGATCATCTGGAAAAGGGGTTAAAACTTGGGTTTTAAAAAAATTAATTAATTTTAAGAGGCTCAGCATTCTCCCATGAATCACAGAATCCCAGAATGGTTTGGGTTGGAAGGGACCTTAAAGCTCATCCAGTCCCATCCCCTGCCATGCGAAGGGACACCTTCCACTAGCCCAGGTTGGTCCACGCCCTGGCCAGCCTGGCCTTGGACACTTCCAGGGCATCTTTATGCTTCAGGATTACCTTGAGCTTCCAAAAGTCTCTCACGTTCTCCCATCAGTTTCTGTAGAGTCTCTAATTTTGATTGTTTCTTCTATAAATAGTCTTTGAATAACTGTGGTGATGGCTGTGAGGAGTTCGTGGCTTTGTCAACTGCTGGCTAACAAATGGAAATGGAAAATAGGGAAAGGCCAAGTCCACATTTCCCTGTAGTTCACCAAGGCTGAACAGGCTGCTCTGGGAATGGAATTGGACTATGGAAATCCTCCACTGCCAGTCCCTGAATTTCTGTGTGTGTTTTCTCCTCTGCTCTGTGGGTACAGGCCAGTGATTCTCAAATTGAGAGCTCCAGGCTGCTAGCAATCCCTGAAGCCAAAGTCATTGATCCAGGACTATATCAAATAGTTTTCAATAGTGCTTTTAATTAAAAGGTGAAATAAAAGCTTTGTTGTGGTGGTGACCTGAAAAGAAATGAAGGATTGGCAGGGATTCATTGGTCTCAAAAGGCCAGCTGCAGTTGTTTGACATTGTTATTGATTGTGTCTGCATTTCTAGAGTTCCTTTTCGAGGTAGGATGCCATAAAACCTCCACAAATAAACTGCCAAAAAACCCTTTTGGAGGTGGTTGCTCTGCTGTCTGTCCTCCTTTCCCATACCATCATGGACAAACTGCTGCCTGCAGCATCCTGTGGCTGTTTTTCATTGGAGGAGGTTCAGAGCAGGTTGGAGTAGGTTCTGCAGCCTGTGTGCAAGTTCTTGGAGGGCTTTGACTTATTTTTGGGCCGAGGTTTGCCATCTGGGTGTTGTTTTGTAGCCCTGAGAGCTGCTGGATCCCCATTGCTGGAGGGATTTAAAGCCCTGTGGATGCAGCACTTGGGGTCGTGGGTTAGTGGTGCTCTTGGCAGTGCTGGAGGAGTGGCTGGACTCCTTGATCTTGGAGGACTTTCCCAACCAAAATGGTTCTATGATTTTATGAGTTATTTTCTTGCATTTTAGAAGTATCCTTGTGGACCAAAATGTGTCCTGAACTGCCAGAGAAGTACCTAAATGCCAGTATTTGGCATCAGCACGTTGCGTGCAGGTCCTCACTGGCCATGGTTCTGTGGGAAGCAATGCAGCTGCAAATGTCCTTTGTCAGAGGAGTTGCCACTAGAACAGGAGGAATAAAACTGCTGGAATTGTGTTGGAGGGCCTTTGTGTTCAGAGGGTGCTCCCTGTGCTCCGCTCCCTCCGAAGCCGGCGGATTCGCTGTCGCTGCTTTAATTTCCGTTGCCTGATCTCCGTGTTTGATCTCTGCCACGAGCTCCAGGCCATTGTTTGTTCTGCTTGGAATGAGTATCAAACCGAGAATTGGCTAAAATCGAGGTGAGTTGCTCTCTGGGAGGAATGAAATGGAATATATTTAAGGTAGAAAATGATGGAGCATCTCTTGAATTCCTGAAATTATATAAAACAAACCAAAATTGTTCCATGTTTTTCTGGGTCCTGTTTCCCTGTAACTCTCTGGATATTCTACATTAACTTCCTAAACAGAATCTTAAATTCCTTCTTAAAGAAGCACATCTGTATAATAGGACCACAATATAATTTATAACCTAGATCTGTAACTAGGCTGGGAATAAGTTAACTTAAAAGGGGCTATTCAAACCATTTTGTTCATACTACTTAGAGGGATCCATGCATGGATTTCAAGAAGGTTTATATTTTGCAGGCTTTTTACTCAATTTATTTTTTCTTGATTTTTTTTTTTTAAATTTTTAATTTATCGAGGACTTAAAACTGTAAGGAATTGGCTCAGGTGGTCCTTTGGTCTGATCTCATCTCCCATCAGGAAAGAAATGGCAGAATAAAATAGGTTTGACAATAGAGCAGGAGTGAAATCAAAAGGGAAAAAAAATCGAGGTAAAACATCTTTTAATTAGAGCGAGGAGCTGAGACCTCCTCAACTGTGGCTTTTGCCTCTGCTCCCTGGGACTCGACTGGATTCCATCCTCTGAGTTCCTCACTGTGACTGGGGATAAACTTCACCTGACTGAGAATTCCTTGGATGAATGCAGTCTGCTGGCTCTGTCAGTGCCTTCAGATAATGAATGAGTTTTGTTTCTTGCTTTGAGGGAAGCAGGTGAAATTTCCATAGTTTGACAGCAAAGAGTAGAGGAGGATGGGGGGTGTTTTTATTATTTTTTAAAGAAGCTGCTTTAATCACTCTAATACAGCATTTCTGTTTCCAGTGCTGGGAATGACATACCTAAAAATATTCTTACTGGCTCATACAGATCATTTAGAGTCAACTCTGTGCTTCTTCCTTTTGGGGCTTCTTTATCAACACAGATCTAAAAATGGTTTTGAGGCATTCATAATTCAGTATATTGTTCTTAGCAATGCTTTTCCTTTTGGTGCCTTGGGTTGTTTTTTTTTTTCCAGCAAAATAATTCCAGTGAAGATTTTGAGGTGAGCTTATCTATGAAAGAAAGTTGTAGTGTCACTGGTGTTTATCCTTCAATCAAATCTGAAAGGAGTCATGCGAAGGGCAAGTGAAATTTTGGGATTACACTGCGATTTATCCGCTTGTGTGAGAAGAAGGCTTTCCTCATCTTCCTCCCTTTACCTCTGGCTTTCAGCGGGTTGGATCTCTTAGCCAAGGCTGCTTCTGAGAGCTGGGAGAGGCCAAGTGCAGGTTTCCAGTTGAATAGGCTGCACGTGTTGGTTACTTTTAAGGTTATTTTGCTTTGCAAATATTTCTCAGTTCGTTTTTTTTTTTCCTGATTGCTGATGCTTTGCAAGTTCTAAACAACCACTAGGATGAAGTCAACGATTTAGATGTGACTTTTCCAGAAGAATCCTTGGACAAGATGTGACTCTGTAGTATGGCATGCTTAAGAAGATGAGGGGGGGATGTCAGGCCTGCTCCTCGTGCATCACACAGTCCAAGTGGCACAATCCCAATTGCTTTTCCCTGGTAGGTCACTCCTTTGCAGGCTCTGGCAACAAATGACCTTGTAATCCCGTGCTGGCAGGGAGGTGATTTGTGTTATCTAATGGGTCTGTGCCCTCCTCTCCAGTGCCTCGTCGGAGCGCCCGGCACGGCGCTGCCGCCGCGGCCGTTCCGCACGCGCCGGCACCCAGAGCTGTGGGAGCCCACCATCAATCCGTGTCACTACTGGGGGCTGCCCCTGGACACTCAGCTCTCCCCAGGAGCAGGGAAAAGGCAGCGTGCGAGAATCAGATGGAGCGACCTTGGAATCTCTCCAGCGGCTGCTGTCGGATCAAAGTGGCTGGAAGCACGAGATCAGCGTATTGATTCCATCTTGCAGCTGGGTTGTCTCTGTGGAATCCCTGCCAGGCAGTGGCTCAAGGCTCCCAGACAAAGGGGATCGATCAGGGTGACTCGATGAGCTGAAGGCTTGCTGTTTAGTCCCTCCTGGTTAATGGCAATTCCGCCGATAGGAACTTCACGTCTTTTAACTCGGTCATGTTTGGGCACTTGGCTGTTTGCTGCCACGATTCAGTTGCTGGTTCAGGAGGGTGTTGGTGTTTGGGCATCTGCTGGTTTCTGTGCTGAACTAGTGATCAAACCTTTCCTTTTAGAGGTTTCCCAATTTTATATATCAAAACAGCCAATTTCTTCTTGCCCCAGAACATATGAAAACACTGCAGCCTTCTAGGATTCATGTGGATGGGGTGAGCAGCCAGTTCATGGTGGGAGCCACCAGGTCCTGATTCTTCCAGAGCTCATCCAGCCGAAGAAAACAATCTGAGCAAGCCGGATCTGAGCTTAAAAATTCTTGTTGGAGCTGGGCCCCTGCAGAAGTGTGCATTGATAATTAGATGAGAGAAGGTGCTCTGGGGACTGGAGTCCCTCTGCTCTGGAGCCAGGCTGGGAGCGCTGGGGGTGTTCACCTGGAGAGGAGAAGGCTCGAGGGAGAGCTCAGAGCCCCTTCCAGTGCCTAAAGGGGCTCCAGGAGAGATGGAGAGAGACTGGGGACACGGGATGGAGTGACAGGACAGGGGGAATGGCGTCCCACTGCCAGAGGGCAGGGTTAGAGGGGATATTGGGAAGGAATTGTTCCCTGTGAGGGTGGGGAGGCCCTGGCACAGGGTGCCCAGAGAAGCTGTGGCTGCCCCTGAATTCCTGGAAGTGTCCAAGGCCAGGTTGGACAGGGCTTGGAGCAACCTGGGATAGTGGAAGGTGTCCCTGCCCATGGCAAAGGTTGGAATGAGCTGGTCTTCAAGGTCCCTTCCAACCCCAAACCTTCTAGGATTTTGTAATCACAGCACTTAAGCAATGGTGTTTGAGGCACAACCATGTGATTAGGAGCTGTTTGATGTGGAGTTTTTGTTGGATGGAAATTCGGAAGGAGCCAAGAACTCATCTGGAGAAGCCATTGTCCAGCCTCTGGACAATGACAGATGAATGACAGATAAATGTCCAGAACTGACGTTCAGGTGCAGTGTTGAAACAAACGGTTTCTTTGGTTAATCACTTATTTACTTGGCTTCCTTCCTCTTCAAAAGATTCTTGGATGCCTTGGCTGTAAATTCCTAGAGTGGAATGACACCTGACAACTCTGCGTGCCAGGGAGGGGAGGAGAATCCACTGCCCAACTGAATAAGTTATTTTGGAGTTTAATTGCCTCATTTTCCCAATTCCGTGCCCTTCTTGCTCAGATTGTGGTTGAACTCAGCTTTTAGCTGTTAGATCTTGATCTACAGAGGGAAAAGTGGCTGCAGAGAACTTTTCCTGAGCAGTAAGTCACTTCTGTCCCTCACTTTTCATCTGGTTGCTGTGAACTCTGCAAGCTGCCTGGTTTTTTGCCCAAAAGTTCCTTCTGAGATCCTGAATAGTTTGAGATTTTCCCTTGCTTCCCTGTAGCACAGCCGTCAGTGTGTGCAGCAGAACCCTCCTCCCTGCTCCAGCCAAAGCAAACCCCATTCCCAGCATCTCCTCCCCCACCTCTGTCCCTCCAAGGATGTGATATTGACCTTTTTCTTGGATTTCTTCCAGCAGCATACCAGGAATATTTTGGCCTAGAGGATATTGCATTGCTGACTAATGCTGCCCTGGACGTACTTGTGTGTGGAAATTTTTCCAAGAGATTAAATTGACTCCGTAGATTAAAAAAAAAAAAACCAAACCAACATCTGAATGAAACAAAGCTGAAGTCTTGAGTGTCTTATCCGTTCCTTGGGCTAAAACCCCCGGATTACTTATCCAGTTGTTTCCCATCTGGATTTTAAGCAGCTGGTTGTTCTTGTCTCCCTGAATTGCCTTGTTCTGCTTGTCCCTGCTGAGCTTCATTTGCCTCCTGAGGTCATTTTGGCATTTGCCAAGATGAATTTGAATTCTGATTCTGTCCTCTCCCTTGCTTGCAATCACTCCCAAATTAACGCCTTCTGGGAATTCAAGAAACATACGGCCAGCAAGGCGGAACAGAAATTAGAGATACAGTGGGAAATGTGGGCTCTCATTCCTGCCAGGATTTCTAAAAGGAGTCAGTTTGGGTTTTTTAAAAGGAGAAATGGCAATGCCTCAGTATTCATGGAATTAAAACTGTGAGCAGTTGGTGTTAATACCAACTTGATCTGGTGCCTGTCAACATAAACCTGGGTCTGTTCAGAGAAGAAATGTCTTGGAACTAAGTCCGTTAGGATGCTCTCTCCAAATGTTGGTTGAAGCAGATATTTAAATATAAACAAGCCAAGGAGTACCTTATTTTCCCCCTCTTTTCGTGAAGTGAGTGAAGGCAGGGTAAGGACGCTCCAGGAATAACCAGAATATTTTCATATTTTATAGTTTATGGTCAGGCCCCATCCAAGGTATGTCACTCAGAAGGGAAAAATTTGCTGGAAGACTTCATTGTCCTTCAGGGGTCGTGAGTTACCAAAGCAAATAATTTCCTGGGTGAGACTGGACCTGTGAAGAATTAAAAGTGCCTGTTTGCACCAGTGGCCACGTGAGGAAAAACAGCTTCTTTGTGATGCTGCAAATCAATTCCGGGGATTCAGCCTGTGCTGCAGCAGGAAGGGATTGGGTTTGCTCGTCTGTGTCTCCTGAGGATTGTCACTGGGTCTGGAGTGAATCCCTCCTCCTGTCACAGCAGCTCGTGGCTGTTTGTCCTGCACCAGCTCGAGCTGTTCAGCGCATCCGTGGGACAAATCTGAATAAGGGATTCGGGAATCATTCCCATCTGGGATGTGCTGCTTCCAAAAACCTGCTCAGCGAAGGGAATATTTGCTCTACCTTTGTGAAGGCAGCTTTTTAACTTCATGGGAAACCTGATTCTGCCTCCAGAGCAGCATATGTTAGAAATTCACACGGGAATTCAGTTTGACTTGGGAAAATCTCATCTCTCCAAGGCTGTCTACTGGGTTCCTGTTTGTTTAGCCCTTTTTCAGAATTAACTGAAGATGAAAATGCTGCTTAATTGGGGTACTGGAGATTTCAGTGACACTCTTATGTTAAGATTTGAAGCAAACAAACAAAACCCCCCAAAATCACCCCAGAAATCATAGAATGGTTTGGGTTTGAAGGGACCTTAATCTTGCCTTAAATCTCAATGTTCACTGGATGGTCACCCTGGCAGAGAACTAAAATCCTTGGAATATTGCTTGGAGAACACAAGCTCTGCCTCGAGCACTCTTTCCTACCTTTTATCTGCACCTGCCTTCTTCGGTGTGCAACACAAGTCACACAGTGCCTCTCCTCTGCCAGTGGGAGATGGCAAATTCCAGCTGCTGGGAGGTTGGAAAAAACACTGGGAGGTGATGCAGCCTTGAGTAACTTCAGTTGCTTCCTAAAGAACTGGCCTACAATTAGGGGGATTTATACACATCAAAATGAGGCAGCTGGAGATGTTCCAGTGCTGTGTATCCTGCTGATCCCTTCCAGGTGAAGATGTAGGAGAAGGAAAAAGCCTATAAAGTGTGAGTTAGGCTTTGGCCCAGCTCAGCTCTGTCATTGGTCTTAGAGGAGTAGAAAATAAGTGTTGTGAGGATGGTGGGGTTTTAAAGTGAATAATTCCCATGTCTTATGAGTGAGAAAAGCTTTTTGTTGCTAATAATTTGTTGTAGGGGCTGTTAAATTCATTCAGTTCAACTAAAATTACTGCATGACTTGGTAGAAAACAGAGCAATGAAATTAATTTTCATCTCAATTCACAAATATTTAAGAGTAAAGCTGATGCTTGGGAACGATACAGACAAAAAAAAGTGACTTTACAGTTGTAAAGTCAAATAACTGCTCTTGTCCTTGCAGGAAGTTTAAGTGCACACTATGGATCTGTTGGACACAGTAAACCATTTTTAAGTCACTTGCTTAAAACTTGTTCTGAAATTGGTCCTTTAATCCATGTTTTTTTTTTCTTCTTTTAGTGGGGAAGACTTCCTTGATCACCAGGTTCATGTATGACAGCTTTGACAACACCTACCAGGTAAATTAATCCATATTTTTGTCTTGGGTAAGACTCCTCTGCTGCCGTGTCTTCCATTGCAGGAAGAGTCATTCCGTAAGAGTTGGGGCACTGACCGTGGAATTCCCAGCTGGAAAATCTTAATCGCCTGCCAGAGTGGCACTTCTGGGTTGGATTCTGCTCCAGGAGTTTATCTGCTGCTTGCAGCAGGATGAGCTGTGGTTCTAAAGGAATACCCAGGGAACAGCAGTTGTTAAGTCTGCCAAGGGGTTTTTTCCCCACCATTTTCTACCAGACCATCACAGATCTGGATAACATAACAGGTACCCAGCTCTTTTCAACAAGTTGACACAAGCTAGGAAATAATACAAAATGTAAAAGAAGAGGAAAATTTAGGAAGTTTAGAAAACAATTTTATAAATTAGCAGTGTGCAGTCCAGGAGAGCAGACATCGTTGCCCACTCCCAGAATTTAGCATGAGCTCAAAATGTGGCGAGGTATAGAAGTACTTCAGTTTCCTAAAGTGTGTCTCCTCCAAGCAGAACATGTTTCATGACTTGGTTACAGTTGGTGATGTTCTGGATACACGAAACTGAGAAAAATCTGTTCCCTGGTGCCTGGGAAGGTTTTTTTAGGGGGGTGGGAAGAGGAGGTAATAGAAAAAAGAAGAAAAAAAAAAAGGAAAATGTTGTGATTCTGCTGTTCTTCAGTGTCTACCCAAGGATCTCATTGAATTGAGTGATTTCCCTCCTGCCTCCTTCAGTAATTCCTCCTTGCTGCTGCTAAGAAAAACGAGATGGGAAGTTCTCCCTGAACTGTGGGAAGAGCCACGCTTCTTTAGTGTGGGAAGGCTGGAGCACACGTCACTGCTCCCGAGGCAGCAAACATCCTAGCAGGTTCCTCCCACTGTAATTACATGGACATCGAAGGCAGCTCTTTTATTTAAGCTGGGATTTTTTTCCCCACAGTATTCTTCTTTTAGGACTGCTCCTTTTCCTTAAGGAGTTTGTGTCCTAGTTCTTCCTTGAGGAGGTTTGACCCTGTGTGCTTTAGGATAATATGAGGGTCACCATGGAAGAGTGGTCTGATGTAATACATTAAGTGATTGCAGAATCGGTGAGTGGCACTTAAAACAGTGAGAAATCCTAAGGGCTTCTAGGATCACTTGGATTTAGGCATCAGTGTTGCCTGCCCAGTTTGGGTGTTAATGGACTTGGGTCGGAGCCATTCATCCAAACCCCTCGATTTTTCCTGGAGTCGTGACTGAGGCGGGGCCGTACGTCCCGTTGTGCTATAGCTGGAAGAAGGAATCAGTCACAAAAGCTCCAGGAATTTGGCCAAAATCACACTGCCTGTTGGTGTCAACCCAAAATAGACATTTTTGGATGCCCAGGATACTCTAGAGACCCCTCAGAGCCCAGTAGTTATTGCCAATGCACATCACACCCTGATCATGGGTAACTGGAGCGGGAGGTGAGTTCAGGGACAATCTGCTTGTTCTGGACGTTTCTGGCAGATTTTGAATGCATATTTTTCTGAAGCCTATCATTTGAACATGGGGTTTTTATGTTCAGCTGTTAAAAATAGAAAGCTGCCATTTAATAAAATCCGTGCTGTGCATTGGATTCCTTTTGCTCGCTGCTGGATGAGAGGAATTCAGCTGTGTCCCTCTGTCTTATCAGTAAGAACTTGCTGTACTGTGTCAGAAACCCAGACGCCTGGAATAAAACAGAGCAATTGGAGGTGTTTATTTTAACAGGAGTGATTCCCCTCCATGGGCATGCTGGGAATGATTGCCTTTGTGCTGTGGCACCATGTGTGACATATCATAGAAGATCCATTTCAGTAAAAGTCTGGGATACAGAGCGTGCTGGAATCCGCTCCTTGATGCTGCTGCTTCCCTGTGTCGTGGTAGGACAGGCTGGGAGAGGAGAAGGCTCCAGGGAGACCTTAGAGCCCCTTCCAGTGCCTAAAGGGGCTCCAGGAGAGCTGGAGAGCGACTTGGGACGAGGGCTTGGAGGGCCAGGACAAGGGGAATGGCTTCCCACTGCCATGAAGATGTTCTCCAGGAAGCTCCCACTGGTGTCTGGAAGTTTGGGCGCAGTTATGCTGCTTTAGGACGAACCAAGCTTTAGTGGTTGTTAGGGATCATGTAAGTATCTGCCTTTATCTGCCTGGAAATGTGAAGATCCATGGAGATATTTGGCAGTTGGGAAGAAGACAGTGTGCCCACATATCGTGGATGAGCTGGGGGACACCAGTTTGTCACATGGATAAAAATCCCTGCTGCTGCCCGAATAAATGTGTGGATTAAACTGTCAATATGTGTGAACTGAAGTCAAGCTTAAAATCTTCTGTGCTTTAAGGAAGTGTTCTGGTCGTGGATATATTAATCAAATTGCTTCTTGAATCAAGCTCTGTCTTAAAAATAAGAAACCCAACCTGTTTTTCGTGCAGCTGCTGCTGCTCCCCTGAAAATCACTGCAGGTGTTCTTACATTTTATTTAAGAGCTGTTGGTTTTCTCATCTCTTTACAGGCAACAATTGGCATCGACTTCTTATCGAAAACCATGTACTTGGAGGATCGAACAGTGAGTAAGATTTTGTTGCTCTTCTCTGTGCACAGTAGGAATGAGGACCAGCATCTGGTTTTGTGCAGCCCACACTTCTGAGATCACTTGGAAGCGCAGGCTGAGCCTTCATCTCCCAGCTGCTTCCAGACCGACAAGCGCTGTGGAGGACACAGCAGTGGGAAATGGGAAAGCATCGTTTGGTTCCTGTGTGCAGGGCTCTCAGGTGCAGTTTGGGAGTGGCACAAGGTGCTTTAGTGTCATCCCCTGTGAAGAAAGATGGTACAGATCATTTCAGGGGTGAATGATGGTGGGAATCTGGAGAAAGGGGAACCCCGCTTAACCCCTTCAGCTTTTGGTGCCACAAGACAGAAGGGTAAAATGCAAATTGCCAGATGTGGCCAGTTAATAGCTGGCTCCATCTTCTCAGTACTCCTTGTTTAAAAAGAAGGTGGCCTCTGGTGAGTCACAAATGAGACTCTTTTCCTTGCTTGGTGCAGTTTTAGCTCATCAAGTGAAATCGCTCCCTCTGTGCAAGCAAAGCTGTGGTTTAAAATGAGCTCAGATTCTTAATTAAGAAATTCAGCCTCGGTTGAGCTATTTGCAGAAACAAACCTGCAGTGCTGCAGAAGCTTGTGGTACTGGATAAACCCCCAGTAAATGGGACTGGATAAACCCCCAAGCAATGGGATTGCATGGAAAGTGCTTGAGGGATGAGATGTCCTTTCCATGGCCAAACTGGCTCTTGCACACCCTGCCATATGTGTTGCTTTTAGTGTGTCTTGCCTTTTCTTCCAGAACCTTGCTGGTAAGAGCCATTCAGCCTCTCTGTGCATGTTACTTTGCAGTTTAGAGTTATAACGAGCATTTTATCCTTGAAAATCTGACATGAGCAGCTTTTCCAGCTTTTCCACCAGCAACCATCCTTCATGCTGCTGGAGGTTGCCTGTGTGAGTCCTGAGGAAGGAGAGCAGAGCATGAAACTCTCGTGTAGGGAGAACTGCAGGTGAACATTTCACAGAATCACAGAATCACTGAGGCTGGAAAAGCCCTCCAAGATCAAATCCCCTCCAAGATCAAATCCAAGCGTTCCCCAGCACCGCCAAGGCCGCCACTAACCCGCGTCCCCAGGTGCCACATCCACACGCTTCTGAACACTCCAGGGATGGTGATTCCATCACTTCAGCTGTAGCTTTCTTGTTGGTCCTCTCAGTTTGGAAGCTGAGCCATTCTGAGCCATTCCACTCCCCCCCTTTTGGAAGGGAAGCATTTTTTGGGAAGCTGAGCTAGCTGCACCCCCCAGTTTGGCTGCTATTACCCCTCGGGAGAGATTGCTGTAAGGACACAGTATCCTGCTGCCCCCACTCCCCAGGCACCTCCTGCATGAGTTTACCCTTTTTATTTAGCTTTTTTGGAAAAAGTAAAACATTTATTTACTCTTTTATTTTTAGTGGCAGTTTGGCTTTTTTAATTTTCTCCCACCCACAGATCAGGTTGCAGCTGTGGGATACTGCGGGTCAGGAACGTTTCCGTAGCCTCATTCCCAGTTACATCCGTGACTCTGCTGCTGCTGTAGTAGTTTACGATATCACAAGTAGGTATTTTGCACTGGGTTTGACCTTTTTTCTTATTTTTCTTGCTTGTTTGACTGATTTTGTTAGGTACGGTTGCAATTATGGGACACAGCAGGTCAAGAGCGGTTCAGGAGCTTGATTCCTAGCTACATTCGTGACTCCACTGTTGCAGTTGTTGTTTATGATATCACAAGTGAGTGGGGGGAATTCTGCATTTCTAATACTCTGCCCTTTTCATCCTCTAGCTTAGCTTTGCATGTCCTCTCACATCATCTGCTTGGGCTTCATCCTGGCATGACAAAAACGTGGTTTCTTTGCTTGTTTTACACAAGCCCCGTGGTTGCTGCTGTTGTAATGTATAAAGTGTCTCACAAATACCATTTTAACCCTTCCCTATCCCGTTTTCTTCAGCCCTCGAGTCCTGCCTGCTCTCGTTGCACTCTTCCATCTGCCTTTTGGTCATAACATCACCTGTGACTTTCAGTCTTCATGGTCACGGGTATCTGAACTCTCAAACTGGAGACTTGTGTAGCTTGCTCCACTTCATTCACCCTCCCCCACCAAACAAAATCTGGGCACGGGCTGGCGGGGAGAACGCATTAACATCACATTTTCCTTGAAATCAGCCACTCTCACATGCTGCAAGATGTAGAACTTACCACTAAGCCCTTACCCTTTAACAATTGCTCTTTCATTTCTTACTAAGGTATGTACATTTTTGTCAACTAAAATATTAGTGCTTCTTCAGCCCTGCTCCTTCTGTCCCTCCCCTCAGTCCAGACACCCCTTAACTTACCAGTTCCTGCATTGACAAAGAGCAGAAATTTTATTTTAGGGGGACCAAACTTCAGACAATTTCAGTTCTAAACCAGAACTGACTGAGAACAATGGCCTCATTCTACACAAATGCATAAGTTCTTGTCCTTTGATTTATAAATACTAGAAGATTACAGCAGGAATAGGGGCTTTACCTAGAAAAGCTCTAATTGTTAAAAACGGCACTTTCCTTTGAGCTAAAATTACAGGTTAGCTGTGAACTCTGAATTTTTTCCTGACCCAGCAAATTCAATATTGCCGAGCAGTAAAGAGAATTAAGACGCTGGCAAGTGATCAAGTCTTGGCTGTCTAGCACGCAATATATTACTTTGCAGTAGAAGCCATTAAAAAAAAATCAATACTTTTCAAGAACTGCTGCAGAGCCCCCCCCCTTTTTAAGTACTGAAACTACTTTGGCTGCTCAGATGCTCTTTGTGTCACTAACTGGCAAATGCTGAGCTCTGTGGCAGCTTCCCTCCAACTCCTTTTTCCCTATGGGATGCAACTTTTCAAGCATCATACAGTCTGGAATTCTTACCTTGCAGCTTTTAAAGATGTAGCATTAAGTGCCTGGGAAGAGGTTAAATTTCTGCTTCTGGTTTTATGCGAAGATTTAGAAATTGTTTTGAAGGCAAGTGTTCAGTGCCACGGGAGTTGCTGCTGTGTTGTATAACCCTGGGATTCCCTAGAGAAAATAAAAAGCGATTGATTCAAGTGTACAAAGTGCAAGGCTGGGATTGAGGATTTTGAGAAGCAGTGGAACTGTAGGAACCTCTGTAGGTGCACAAGCCATGAGCACTGCAGAGTGCAAAAATTAATCCCCACTCCCTGTAGAAAATACTTTATGGTGAGCTAAAAAATAAGGAACCGAAACACAGTGAGAAGACTTTTCATTTTAGGTGCTGTCAAAACCAAATTATAGATGGACTCAGTTCCCTCTCTGGCTTTGAACCCACCCGTAATGGAGCACTTGCCCATCTGAAATTAATGCCAGAGTTGCCGTGTCCTTTAGTGGGGGAGTTTTAGGGCTTCACTCGCTGATTCTCCATCACCCTCTTCCGCCGACTCCACAGAATATGAAGCTTTTCTTTCCAAGTCCAGGTGTATTTCCTGGTGAGCTGTGGGGGACACCTGCAGTGATAACCCTCTCCGCTGTTCTCTGATAGATGTAAACTCCTTCCAGCAAACCACAAAGTGGATCGATGACGTCAGAACGGAACGGGGCAGCGATGTCATCATCATGCTGGTGGGAAATAAAACAGATCTAGCAGATAAGAGGTATGGAGGAATAATCCAGCTTTCAAATGCTTTTCTTACTCTGCTGCTGTTTGCTCCTGTGTTAAGGAGTATATTTAAATGGTTTTTTTTTTTGAGATGGCTGTGACTAGAGAAATCTCAATTTTAAACCTTCTTTCTTTTGGCTAAGCCAAATTTCCATCCCAGTGCTGTGAATGAGTTGAAAAACCATCACCAACTTGTTCAGATGTTGACTACAGGCCACATCAGTGAATGAATAAACTGGTTACAAATATTTGTTCTTAATAGTGTTCTGCTTAATGAGAGGAACACATATCCAGGGAAAAAGAGGACAAAATTCCTCCCATATGAGATGGTTACACTTGGACCTTTGCTAAAACAGTTTGGTTTTGATGATTATTTTTGGACTGTGATTGCTAGTTGTTCAGACATAAAAGCACAGCCTCCTGGGTGGGGATTTGGGGGTGAACACTTGGCTGTTCTGCTGGAATGCTGAGTTCTGCTTTGGGAGCCAGGTGTGCCGTGGAAGTGGGTGTGGTACCCGAAGTGGTGATACCTGTCTGCAGCCGTGCATTCCGTGCAGGAAAAAAACCATTAAGTGCTTTCAGAATTGTAATAAATCTGAATTATTAAGGTATTTGTCCAGATTTGGGTTTTTTTCCCCTAACTCTGTGTTTCCTTCCCCAGACAAGTGTCCATTGAGGAAGGAGAAAGGAAAGCCAAAGAGTTGAATGTAATGTTCATTGAAACTAGTGCAAAAGCAGGATACAATGTAAAACAGGTGAGTGGCTGCTGTTGACACACCCTTGAGGGAGGAGCACTTCCCTGGATCTTGGGGAGCCTTGGCAAAGGGGACCAGTGGGAATTGTAGTCCACACACAGCAAGCAACACCTCAGAGCTGAACTGTTGGCTGAGGTTCTGAAGGACCTCTGACCTTGCATCAAATGACTTGGGACTTCCTTCCCCTAAAATAACAGAGGAGTTGTGGAAGAAGCTTTCCGAGTACAGAATCACACCTTCCTGGGTTTTTGATAATCCAGATTTGCTGTTTAGACTGAGAACGAGACAAAAAGTTGGGGGAACACAGGTCTGAGGACTGTTTGTGATTCTGTTTCAGTGAATGAACAAACCAGTGAAAGAGGAGCGTGATGGCTTAAAATGCTTCCAGTGCACAGGGAGACAGTGCAACTGCTGTTCCTACTCTGTTGGAAGGCACTGGAAGTGCCAGCAAATGTTCCTGGACACCCAGAGCTATTTATTTCTAGTAGATGATGAGTTGCTTTTGAATTGGAGAAAGCAGTGAAAGGTCTTTTGAACTGATGGGACTGCAGAAAAATGAGGGTTTATGTCCTGAGGTGAACTGAGGTCTCTAAATTCGGACCTGGAGAAGACATAAATTCTTGTGTGTCTCCACAGAGCAAACACGTGTGTGGAATGCTGTGTTCAGCTCCCTGACCTCCAGGAATAGAAGGATGTGGAGTGAGTCCAGAGGAGCCCCGGAGCTGCTCCAGGGCTGGAGCCCCTCTGCTCTGGAGCCAGGCTGGGAGAGCTGGGGGTGCTCACCTGGAGAGGAGAAGGCTCCAGGGAGAGCTCAGAGCGCCTTCCAGTGCCTGAAGGGGCTCCAGGAGAGCTGGAGAGGGACTGGGGACAAGGCATGGAGGGACAGGACAGGAGGAATGGCTTCCCAGTGCCAGAGGGCAGGGATGGATGGGATATTGGGAAGGAATTGTTCCCTGTGAGGGTGGGGAGGCCCTGGCACAGGGTGCCCAGAGAAGCCGTGGCTGCCTCTGGATCCCTGGAAGTGTCCAAGTCCAGGTTGGACAGGGCTTGGAGTAACCTGGGCTAGTGGAAGGCGTCCCTGCCCATGGCAGGGGTGACACTGGATGAGCTTTAAGGTCCTTTCCAACCCCAAACCATCAGGATTCTATGTGTGTGGATGACATTCCATGTATTATTTTATATATGTAGTTACACAAATGGTTTCTATGCAGAAGGGTACCAGGAGTAATAAAATAGGATTATAAACTACTTCATGTTCTAGACAGGACTAAAGGGTCTGTTATTAAAATGTCCCTTGACTTTGTCTCTTAAGTAGCAAAATGATTCCCTCTCTAATGGGATAATTATAGCAGTGTTAACTCCGAGCTGTTTCACTGCATTACCCACCATGGACGCCTTGGCTTCCAGGGTCCCCCAATTATCCTGCCACAACAGAGGCTGCCTTGTAATTAGGGTTTGGATTCTGTGCTGCAATCCTTAATGAGTGCTTAGACCTGGGGGTGTGCACTGACAGCAGTTGCCTCACTGAGAGGAGTGATGGTGATGATGATGATGAAGCAGCTCTACACTCCTTCTTTCCTTGAGGGAGTTTTTGTGCCCTGCCACATTTCCAGAGGTTCTGTAGCCAAGCCTGTGAGGGAGTTGTGGCTTTCAGGGCTAGCTGGAACCCTGAGGATCTGATGGTGTGCAAAGACATAAGTGGATATTCAAAAAGAATTAAAAATGAATTTTTCTTCTAAGTTTTGACCCATGTGTTGCAGGTGTGGACTGGGATGTCTAAGGATTTCAAAGCTGTTCTATACTCTAGAATATTTGTAACTCTCATTTTTATTAGTTTAATAAGTAGTTGTTTAAGCAATTATCAGAGAATAAGACTTTTAATACCACCACTGAGATAGTTTCCTGCTTCCTTACAGCTTCTGTATTCAATTGTGTGAATTTATTTTAGTAACTTAGCAATAAATTCTCTCCCAGTGAAATGGGAAAGTACAACTGCAGAATGGATCCCCTTCCCATAACCTGTGTAAAATCCTTAATAAGCTGAATGCAAATTTGACCTTCCCATAACCGATAACTTCTATCCACAATGTATTCTGATCCTGCAGAACAATCACTGTCTAGGTTAATTTTCATACAGAATTTTCTTACAGAAACAGCTGAATTTCTTGTCCTGCTCGGGGAGGGAATGGCTGTGACGTTTCCAGCTCCTCCTCATCAGTGGGAGTCCAGGGGACTTTTGTCCTTGTGGGCTGCTTTTAGCTTCTGGCTCATCCTTTTCTGTTGGAGGGCAGCGTGGATAAGAGGGAAGGGCACTGCCTTCGGCTCTGTGCTCCCTGCAGCTGTCCTGCAGATCCCGAGGGCCTGGCTTTGTGCTGGGACCCCAGCAGGTGAGATGCTCTGTACTTCCAGCAGCAGGTATTCCAGTGCCAGGATCTTCTAGCAGCAAAGAAGCAGAGGGGACCGTGCTGCTGTCAGGCTTTTTTTGCCATTCCCTGTGCCAGAAAAGGGGAGAGCTCTGAGGATGGCACCTCAGTGCTGGATGCTGTTGGATCTGTGACTGCAGAGCTGTGCTTGCAGTCCCCAAGGTCCTTGACACTTACTGTTCCTTCTGGCTTTGGGCAGGGGGCGTTGAAGGAAAAATGAGTGGATATTGGGGAATAAAAGCAGTGGTAGTGTTATTGTGGGGTTAAACTGATGCAGCAGAGGGGAAAAGATTGGCTTTTGGATCCTGCAAAGACTGATTGCCAGGGGAGCCTTAAGCTGGAGAAGAGAAGTAGATAATTTGCTCCATTTAATGCAGAGAATTGTAGTCTCTGATTCATTCTGTCAGCCCTGAATAAGCTTTAAAAGACTTTGCGATTCCTGCTCTGTCTCGGCAGTCTGTATTTCAGGGAATCTTATTGTTAGTCTGTGGATTTCATGCCCAGAATATGTCAGGGTTCATTTTGCTGTCTTGTAGAAAGAGAGGGGAGGGAGAGCCCTTGAATTCCTCCCTCCAGCAGTACCTGGCACACTCCATGCTGGCCTTGGAAGAGCCAGGGGATGAATGCGGTCCTTGGCAGAAGAACTTTCTCACGGCAGCAGCTCTCTGAGCACAGCCCCTCCGTGACCCTGTTCTCACAGAGCTGGGCTCTTTGTCCTGTCATCTGATTCTTATCCATCTGATGGGCAAGAATTATCCTCAGAGTTACAGAGAATGAGAATCAGGGAAAGATTTTTGTTTGCCTTGTGCTGGGGAACAGATTTCTTGCCTGGCTTTTCCATCTGGACAGTGATCCTCCTGTCCTTCCCATATTGCTGCTGGAGTGTGGCTGAAAACTGGTTTATGCCTGCAGTCCTTTGTGACCCTGATCTGTTGGGATTTATTGGCTGGAGTAGCAGGAAAGGCACAGTTTGGCAAATGACTTGAAACTGATGGTGAGAGATGAGGCTTTTTTCCAGAGTTTCTATCAGGAAGCAGATTGCAGAGTTGAACGCTGAAGGAGAATTTGCGTGGCTTTTAGTCTTTCAGCTGCTGCATTTAACTCCTGCCTTGGAAGAAAAGTCCTGGATGCTCATCAATACTTGTGTTTTTATACTCACACAAACATTTAAACATGTACATGTGTGTATAGACACACACTGGCTCGGGGCTGACAGCACCAGGAAGCTCAGAGGGCCCTGTGGGAAGGCTGCTTTCCAACTTCCAATCAGGAAGTTTCCCTAATTGGATTTATTTGCATATGCTGGGGCTGATAAGCAGAAGGTTAATAAGAAAGAAAGTTGATTTTTCTTAGTTGCCAAATTCCTATTTTTAGTCCGATAATTTAGGGGAGAAATACTGCTAAAAGCATCATTTTATTCCTGGTCTTAATGTAAAGAAAGGATTACTGTATTTTAAACAGCCTTTCTGTCAGCAGTGTGGTTTAAATGCAGGAATTCCAGTTGGTTTCATCAGCTGAGGATTTTTTAAAGGCTCCTCACCCTTCCTCTGTGTGGGCATTCCTGCTCTTGGTTTAGGTACAGTTTATCATCTGGAGTTTTGTTACTTCCTGGTT
The DNA here is from genome assembly GCA_013398955.1 of Callaeas wilsoni. Lineage (NCBI taxonomy): Eukaryota > Metazoa > Chordata > Aves > Passeriformes > Callaeidae > Callaeas > Callaeas wilsoni. The sequence continues at coordinate 36,578 of VWPU01012286.1, forward strand.
GGCCTGTGAGGATTTCCCTGAGGTTTTCAGGGAAGCTGGAAGGTCCAGGTTAATGGCAAAGGTTCCCAGAAACACAGAGAGGGGTGTACTAAGCTTTTTTACTTTGAAATTGTTGGCTGAAATCAGGGAGTTACGTCAAGGACCGACTTGTCAGACCCTGTCCTCGGCTCAGATTCCACTGTGTGCCAGATTCCTGCCAGGAAAGGTCCCAGACAGACCTGGGGGCTTGCTCATGGTGAGCTTGGAGGGGGCTGTCAAACCAACAAAGTCATCTTGATCGTCTCCCCAGCATCATTTGGACACTGGGACCCAAAGTGGGGAAAGCCCTTGGGCAGGGACCCGCGAGGCTGGTCGGGTACCCACATTCCTGATGTAAACAGGCTGGCAGTGGCTTGGCTCGGTTTTCTGTGGAAAGTGGGTCACTGGGAATAAGTGGTTTAGCTTTGTGTCATTTGAGGAGAGGCAGGAAAACGTGCAGTAATGGAACACACCAGGGCTGACGTCAGAGCCGCTCCGCGCCATCCGGGGCTCCCGCGCGGCTCTCAGGGACGCGGTGGGAACGCGTGGTGGATGGAGAGCATCCTGTGCTGGGGGGGACAGGCAGCCGAGTTCAGGGGAATTCTTCTGCGTTCTTAGTGGGCAGATCTGTAGGGTCCTCACCCAGAGGGCCAAGGAGAAGCCATATGGTGGGAATTGCAAGCCTGAGTCTCAGGGGCAAAGGCAGGAAATGCAGGAGAAGGAATCAGTCCCATTCCATCTCGCCTCCTTCAAGTGGAATAAAACTGTGGGAAGAGTTTGGAGCTCAGACCTTGCTGGGGAACTGGAGATGGTGTTCGAGTGAGAGGCTTTGGATGCATTTGTTCTGTGCTTTATGCCTTGAATGTGGACACAGGATAACCACGGAGTGGGGACCAAAAGACGAGGATTAGATTTGGGCACATTCCTTTGTCTGGTTCATAGGAGCCTGAGCCACAGATAGGTGAGGCTTGGAAGAGTCCTCTCCATACGTCCCATTTGCTGACACTCTTCCACGTGTGTCAGCTCGGCTGGTGCGGTGACAGGCTCCTGGATGGTGTGTTTGCCTTCATCAGCATGTCCGTGCTCCTCTGTGATCCTCTGGGGAGGTGTGAAAATCTAATTCCCACCTGGCGTGGGGAAGTTGTTGGGGTCCATGGACACAGATGGCAGGTGTGAGGTGAAATGCTGGATCCCACCCATCCTGTCTGCAGAGAAGGTGCAGAAGGTTTGCTGCTCGCAGCCGTTTGATCTCCGCTAACAAGAGCTGTGCTTTGCCCTTTTCTATGAATAAAGGTTATATTTGGTGTCAGGATTTTGGGGCTGAGCAGTGTAAATAGTGCTGGAGGATGTGTTGAATCATTGTTTGAACTGTCTCTGCCAGGGGGAGCCGTTGTTTTCATCTGTTCCCTGTGTGCTTCTTTGCAGCTTTTCCGACGCGTGGCAGCTGCCTTGCCTGGGATGGAAAGCACACAAGACAAAAGTAGAGAAGACAGTATCCTTTCTGTGCCTGTGCCAGGCGTTACCCTGGACGAGGAAAACCCGCTGCAGCCCTCGCTCAGCTCGCGGACATCCCAAAAAGAGTGGGAATAGGGGCAAGTAACCGTCGAGCTTGAAGTGCTGAGGAAGAAGGGTGGGTTGGAAGGCTGGGAGCAGGGACCTTGAGGGTGGAGGCAGCAGGGGAAGGAATGGTGATCCAAAAGGATTCTTTGCTTGGTGTTTCAACGTGTGGGATGTGGGGAGGGAGGTGGGAGAAAACAGCTGCAAAGAGGTCTGAAAATTCCCTTGTGGCTCTTGCAGGTCTGACTGACAGAATCCAAGCCCCTTCTCTGACCCTCCTGCTCAAAGCAAGGCTGTCCTCCAAATTAGGCCAGTTTCTCCAGGTCACATTCAGGCAAACTTGGGAAATCTCCAAGAATGGAGATTCCATAACCTCCCAGGGCAGCCTGTCACAGCCTGGACCCCAGGCAGCATTTCTGTGGTGGGAGGGAGAAGACTCAGCTGATGGGATCAGTCTGGGCCAAGGGAAAGCAGGTGCCATGAGGGATGGAAAAGGCATGACAGGCAGTATGGCTACACTGGAATCACTGACCTGGCCAGGTGGGTGTGTTTGCAATAGCAGCTTTTCCAGGGCTGTTGTTTTTATTTGGAGCAGGGATCGTGGAGCTGGTAAATAGAGGAGAAATTGTGCCTTGGAGGAAGGAAGTCCCAGGAACTGGGGGAGTGGGACAAGCCTGGCACTGAAATTCCATCAGAGCATCTGATGCATAGGGGAAAGAAGAATTTGGGAAGCTGGGGATTGCAGCTGCTGAGGCACAAGCTTTGTGTGAGAGGGACTTGAGTGATCAGAAATATTTTGTTATGCAGGTCCCCAAAAGGTTAATGAGCAACAATCTTTATTGATGAGGAGGGGTAGAGTGCACAGGCAGGGGTTGTGGCAGGGAGTTTGATCACCAGTCTCGGAATGGGAGTGCAGTAAGGGCACTGGGAACTGGGCTTCCTGCAGCCTGCAGATAGCAGGGATGGAATAGGATCCTCTCCCAGGCAGCTGCATTAGGATTAACGGGGGCATTTTTGCAGAACGTGGAAGGTTCAAGGATCTTGACCCACTCATGCTCTGAGATGAAGCTGGCAAGGCTCATGTCGAGCGTCTCCAACTTAAACACACTTCAAGCTTTAGATCAGCCAAATGGACCAAACACTGGAGATGAATTATTGGTCTTTTGTTTCCCTTTCTGTGTTTATTTTCTCCAAACCTCTTTAAAAAGCAACTTCAACCCCCTAAAGAAATAAGTTGCAAGTACCAGCTGTGTGATCTCTTTGCCTCTGTGTTCTCTGATAAGGGGAATGCTGGAGACTTGTGGTGAGCAGCTCCGAGCTGGGGATTAGCATTCAAAGCTCCTCCTGGGAAAGGCTCCGTGAGGCTGTAACTGTAGGGCATCCGTTGGGAATTCGAGTGCTGCAGAGGGAGTCGCTTATCACAGGCAGGTTCTGAGCAGCCAGCTCTGCAGTGACCTTGTGGGACAGTAGCTGTCACTGGAAGGGGGAATTCAGGCTGGTGGCAGGGCTTTGTTGGCTGCTGGTGGGAGCAGAGAGGTTTAAATGAGCGAGGATTGGTGGGGAGGTCGGGATGGCACAGCCGGAGCTCTGGGGGTTGGCAGTGTGCAGTGGCGCTCAGGAAGCGGTGGAGCCCCTATTCCCAGAGGGATATAAAGTCATGTGGATGTGGCACTTGGGGATAGGAGATACTGGTGGCCTTGGCAGTGCTGGGAGGGCAGGTGGGCTTGAAGATCTCAGCGGGCTCTTCTAACCTGAATGATTCCGTGGTTCTGCAGAAGCAGTGATGAGACCCTTCAGTGTATCCATGCATCTTTAATTCCCACAGCAAGAGATCAGTGGGATCGCTGGGAAGAGCGGACTGGTTAGAGGCAAACGTTGGGGTCCGACATTGTTTCTGCTGCATATTTAATGTGCCAGGGCCAGGGCAAGAGGGGCAGGTGAGAAACCTTCGCTTCGGAGCTGGTCTCTCCAAGTATTGCAGTGGGAAGCACTGAAATTGCCATTCCAAATCCTGCTCTTGGTAGGGAAACAGAGTTGGAGATCTGTTTGCCTTAACTTCCTCCTTCCAGTGATTGACATAAAACTGGAAAAGCCTCAAGAGCAGCCTGTCAGTGAAGGAGGCTGTTCCTGCTAATACCATGTGGCTTCCACCTTTCTCCAGAACATCACTGCTTTCCCTCCCTGTCCTCTTCATTGACTGCAGTGTGAATATTGGCTTGAACCTTCCCCTTTCCGTAATAACGTATCGCAGTTCATCATCGCTGGCTGTCTCGTGGAGATGATCTTTAGCTTCACAAGCACACCCCACACACACACACACACACACCAACAAAATGTCAGTGTCTTCATTATTTATAAGAAAAAAAAAAAAAAGCCAAAATATTCCAGCGTATTCTAGGTATAACTTTAAAAAAAAACAAAAGCAAAAAAAAAAAATCCAAACAAAAAAAATAGGTACAATTTCTTAATATTTGTTCCTTTTTTAATATGTTATGATATTGCACTTTGAAATGATGGCAACTGAGTAAGTTTGGAATTGGACCTAGACGAGATGTATGTGCAGAAGAAGGCTTGCAAATCTGACCCATTGGATTTCTCTCAGAAACTGGGAATGCGTAGACAGCAGGCGGAATCACGGGGGGAGGCGGCAGATGCCGAGGGTTAAACGCTTATCCTTGATAATTAAACACAAATTAACCCCAAGCTCTTAATTGCGTTGAGCAGAGCGAGTCTGCCTGGTGTCCAGACCCAGCCCGGCCTTAGCTGGGGTTTGACACCGCCGGCTGCTGGAGCTGGGAATTCTTGCCGAGGCAGCGGGGACACATTTCCAAGGAAGCATACTGGGAAATACGGACGGGCTCTTTGGGATGAGTGGCTTCTGGAGGATTTTGGGGGGGAAGGAAAGGGTGGATGTGCATTAGCAAAACACTTGCAGGAAACAGGGAAATAATGTTTCGAGTGCAAAATGAGTTTTCAGAGCATTTTTTTTTTCCTTTTTAAGTAGAACACCAATGAAGTGAATTATTACTGCCCAAGAGATGGGAACGTAACGGTTCAGCTGTTTGGAGGAGAAAGCATTTTGCTTCTTTGTTTTTTTAGGGGAAATACTGAAATCAGGACTGGCACTGAAACCTGCCAAAGCTGATTGAAACCTTGGAAATTTGGGAGAAAGAGGGAAGAGCAGCTAGCTACCCCAGCAGAGGGGGAATGGCACCCGCTTTTCCAGAGCGTGGGTGTAGGTCGGTGGGGAAAGGGTGTTTACTTTGATCCTACAGAATCCTAGTTGAGATATCTTAGATGGAAAGGGAGGGACTTGAGTAGGATGGAAACCAACTTCTGATTATGCAGATTTATGCCTTTATTTTTTAGCTCTTTTTTTTTTTTTTTTTTTTTTTTTTTTTTTTTTTTTTTATGTTCAGTCTTCCAAGTTGGTTTAGTTTGGTTCTCTAGAGCTGTATAGTTTGGTTGAATAATTAGTAATTTAGTTTTCTATGGAATTAGGCTCACAATTAACCCTTTTTTCTTTGATATTTATTTCTCGGCTTCAATTTTTTTACTCTTTTCAGTGCTGATTTTGTTGTTTTTCTTTGGCTGAGGAATCTGTGTAGAGCTTTGCTGATGTTGCGAGATGTAGCTACCCGAGAAACACGGAATGGAACACACTAGAAGTGCACCCTTTTAATCTTTACTAGTCATTGTGAAGTTGCTGTGTAAGTTAATAAACACAATTGTAAATACATTGTTTGCTGGGCGACTCTGGCCGAGTTACAGTGCAGGAAGGAATTCTCGAGTCTGTGTTGCGATTGCGAGTTAAACGGACAATTGCAAGGGAATATTCAGGCTCCTCCTTGGTTCTCTTCTGCCCCTCTCTCTACCATCTAAAATAACCACCTGGGGGAGAGGAAGGGAATCGTCCTCACCACCACTTTCCCCAGGAAGCGGGCATAAAAGAGTTGGAATTCTTCATTCCTGAGGTGAATGCCAGGCTCGTGCCCTGCCCTGGGTTTCTAGCAACTCTGCACAACAATAACTTAAAGGCAGAACGAGATGTAAAAGTGCTTTTCTAATGCAATATTAAAGGCGAGTTTTTTTGACGTGGCATGTCTTGAAATAAACATCAATGATATGTGACAAAGGATCATTCTTTATTTAAAAGAAACTCTCTGGGGGAAGGAAACCTGGCTGCTTTTCCTTTGTTGTACTGTTCTTAACCGTGCCGAAATGCTTCATCCTGCTGCTTCTTCCTTTGCTTTGGTTTCCTTTTTTCTCCATTGGTTCTCCGTGCAGCTTCTGTTGGTCCTCATTTGGCTGTTCCCCACAAGCACATCCTTTATTTTTCTTGCTTCTGATAGAACCAGCCCCCTCTGCTTCCCACAGTCCCAAGCTTTAAGCACTGGATTTAAGGAGCTGGCTTAGCCCGGACGGGCTGTGGTGGACCAGCAGCCTGGCTGCTTTTCCTGGAAGACCTGAGAGCAGGTTTGTCCAGAACTCCCTGGAAACAAAGGTCTGGAGAGCAGCATTCCCACAGCTCCGTGTTCAGCACGGCCGGGGGGCTGCAGGAGCACGGACGAGGCCGTGGTTTGGCACTTCCAGACGAGGTCCCTGGGGCTGCTCAGCACAGCCAGGTACGTTCAGTGCATGTCCTTGCTGATAGTCTGTGCTTAACGTGACCACGGGGCTCAATCCTGTCCTCATCCCAGTTTTCCAGAGAAAACACACTTCTAAGGTGAGCACAGGAGCAACATGGTCTTTAGATTAATTTTTCTTCTTTTTTTTTTTTTTTCTTTTTCTTTTTTTTGCACCATCCGTCTACCAGGTTTTAGATTTTAATTTTCTTTTGCTCCGTGGACGTGGCCAGTGGAACCATGGGAACAGACGTTTTTAATGCTGATTTTTGTGTGATTTTTTGAGTGAAGGTCTCGGCTCTGTTTCTTTTCTCCTCCCTGCTCTGGCTTGCTCGTTGTACAGTCCATCATGCAGCTATTCCATGCCTCACGTTTTGTCTTGATAAAAGTAGTTGAAGAAATTGTGTAAGGGGAAAAAAAGGTTCCTTTTCTTCATGTTGGAATGTCACTGGTACCTCAGCTCTGTTTGATAATATGAACCAACAACAACAAGAGAACAAATCCTTAGCGCTTGAACTAAATAAATACCTGTCTCATTGGAAAGCTCTGGGTCTCTTCTCTCAGCACGTCCAGCGCAGCGCAGGCGGGAGGTGCAGCTCCTCGCGGGGGGCTGAAGCGCTGCAGGAGGCTTTTGTGAGGGCAAAGAAGAGTTTTGGGGGGTCGTTTAGAGGGGAGGTGGTGGAGGGCTGTGTTTGCTGTTGCTGCGGTGCCGTGCGGTGTCTCTGCGATTGTTTCCAGCGCCCGAGGAGCGATGCCAGGGACGGAGCCCGGCCTCTGCGGGCTGCGGCTGTGCCTTTCTGCTCCTGTCCCGCTCTGTGCGTCCAGCTGCTTCCTCCGTTCCCTTCCCAAAGGCCATTCGGGTGCCTTGCGCGGCCTCACCGCTGCCTCAGCTTCCCTGGGACACGGGTGCACCAAGCCCAGCTTCCCTGAGGAGGATCCTCCTCAAGCCTCCTTCTTGCCGGGTCTGCGGGGCCGGGGAGGTGAGTAACAGATGCTCTTTGGTGAGTTATCCTTTGCTTTCCTGAAGGAGAGAATCGTGGAATCACGGCATGGTTGGGTTGGAAGGGACCTTAAAGACCATTCAGTGCCACCCCGTGCCAAGGGCAGGGACACCTTCCCCTAGGCCAGGTTGCTCCAAGCCCTGTCCAACCTGGCCAGTAGAGAAGGGGAATTACCTGGATTTGGTGCGGGAACACCAACAGCCCAACCTTGGTCTCTTGGTCAAGCTCCTCACTGCTAAAAGGACCATGAATAAATTGGTCATGAAACTGGAATGTAGCGGTGGAATGTGCCAGAATTAGGGATATGGAAACAGTCATGTGGGGGGACGAGTCCCTGGAGAAGGTTTTTGTCCCTGGGGGGAGCATCCATTCCTTGTACCTGGCACCTCCAGGACCTGCCCTGGGTGGGAGCCTCTGGAAACACCACGTTCACTGCCTCGATTCCTCCCGGCTGCTGCCGTGGGTAGCCTTGGGGTATACCTCCCACTGGTATTCCCAACTTCCCACTGGGGAAGGGGGTCTGGATTGACGGGGCTGCCAAGGAGCAGGGAATGGGCAGGGGGCACCCACCAGCTCCAGAGGATGCTCCTGGCCGCTCGCTTGTGGCTGCAGTGGGTCGAGCTCCCTTTCCCAGCCCGGCTTCAAAATCCAAGAGGGAGTATCTGGCTCGGGTTGGAGGGTGCTGATGGCTTCTTTGCTCGCTGGTGGGATCAGCCCTGATTTTTCCAGGCTGGAGGAGCCACGGCATCCTCCTGGCAGCATCTGCAGAGCTGCTGCAGCAGCCGAGCCGTCTTCTCGCTGCAGTTCTGCTTCCAGCGGCCGAGCCCTCAGCAAACCGAAGTGCAAGGGCTCTCCCTACCTGCTGCAGCAGCCCCTTTTTCCATGCTGGGCATGTCCCAGCTCCGAAGGAAGATAAACGGGGCGGGCAGGCTGCGGCACAGGCTGCCAGCGCTCCCGCAGTCAGGGAGGCAGCTGCAAACACCCGGACCTCGGAGCAGCCTCTCCCTCCTTCCCATCTGCGCTGCCTCCTCCTCTGCTGCTCTCCCGCTGCCTGAGCCGGGCTTTCCAGGCTTGCTGGGCTTGGGGTTTCACCAATGTCATTGTTTTTTCATTAACTCAATTGATTTTTCATCAATTGGCAAAAATACCGATTTTATTTCCCCCCCCCCCTTAACCATTTTTCCCTTCCCCACCCTGGTCCAAGCGCATGGTAAAGTCAAACGTGGCTTTTTATAAAATATTTAGGATCCTCTTGAAGGAGCAGAATGGAGCTGACTGCCCGGACCGATGCCGGAGAGGCTGGGCTCGGGCGTGTCGGGAATTAAACGCCTGTGGAATTGCAGCTCTGCCCTTCCTGGGACGATAAGGGGTAGGGAAGGGCTGGAAGCAGCTGGGTGATGATGCTCCTGCTGCCCCACAGCTCTGCCCTGCCAGGTTGGGAGGGAGGGGTGCTGTTTCCAAATCGAATTTTGCAGGCTTGCCACCTGTTCCCGAGGGTTTGGATATAAATTAGAGCCATTTTGAGTGCTCGCTGTCGGCCACCCGGAGAGCACGTCTGGAATGAGGATGTTATTAAAGGCTTGATTAAAGTTAGCGCTAATTAAAGCACTGAAGTATCTCTCCCACAGCCAGTGGGTCCGTCCATGGCGCTGCGTGTCCTGGGATACAGGGCAGGGAAGGGAGAAAATGGGATTTATCCATGCTCCCAGCACTGGTGGTTTGGCACTGACCTTTCCTGCATTTATGCCAGCTCGGGAAGGGGGGCCGGATGGAAATCGGAGGTTTGATCCTGACATTTCTTGAGCTGCTCGATTTCCAGAGAAGTGAGTTTGGGTAACGGTGAGCATCACGTGCCTCCCAGCTGATTCCAGTGCCGTGGGACATTGTGGGATTCATTTTCCAGGCGGTTTGTGGGCATGATGGGCGTTAATGGCTGGTGCCTGCTCCTTACTGCGGATCCCGTCTTTCCGAGGGGTTTTGGAGTTGTTCTGAGCTTTGCTCCGTGTTTGGAGCTTCAGCAGCTCTCCCTGCTGGGAGAGAGGAGCGCTGCGGGTCTGGATTGGAGTTGGGAATGGCGCGGGTCAGCCCTGATCTCTGTCCCTCAGCACTTGTGTCCCTCTGGTCCTGCCCAGCGCCGCTCTCGGTCGGCACCGCGAGCTCCTGGGAAGCCTCTCCTGAGCGGAGCAGACCAAGCCAGGTACTTTTGTGGGCTGTGGTTCTATTGTTTGTGCTTCCAGAATTATTTATATCATATTTAATTGCTCCTTCGTTTAGCTCCCTAGTGCAGGGCCTGCCTGCCACCAGCTGTTCCCACTGGCAGCGTGAAGACCCCGGGAATTGCTGCTGGAGGCATGTGCTGGTCCAGCACTGTCCTTGCCTGGATTGCTCCGTGTCCCTGGATCTCTGGGAGACCAGCACAGCAGGAGAGAAGGATGAACAGCTTTGGAATGTTCAGGTACCACAGGGTTATGAGGAGCATGGGTGTCTGAGCTGGGAAGAAGGAGCTTGTGCAGGTCAGCAGCTGGACATGGCATGGGAAGGAGGGACCGTTTCTAGGTTGTGTTGCTATCAGTAACAAGTTTCCAGATGTTTCCATCTCCCAGTGTGTCTCACCTGGGATTATGCACCTTGGCTGGTGAATCATAAAATGGATACTGGATTGGTAAATTAGATATTAGAGAAAAATTCTTCCCTGTGAGGATGGTGAGGCCCTGACACAGGTAGTCCAGAAAAACTTCTCATTAACCCGTCTAACCCTGCTCTGTGGCAGTGGGAAGCCATTCCCCTTGTCCTATCCCTCCATCCCTTGTCCCCAGTCCCTCTCCAGCTCTTCTGGAGCCTCTTTAGGCACTGGAAGGGGATCTGAAGTCTCCCTGGAGCCTTCGCCTCTCCAGGTGAACAACCTCAGCGCTCCCAGCCTGGCTCCAGAGCAGAGGGGCTCCAGCCCTGGAGCAGCTCCGGGGCTTCCTCTGGACTCTCTCCAGCAGCTCCATGTCCTGCTCCTGTTGGTCCAAGGGCTGGGGCAGCTCTGCAGGTGGGGTCTCACCTGAGCAGGGCAGAATCCCCCCCTCCCCTGCTGCCCACGCTGGGGGATGAGCCCGGCACATGGGGATTTTGGGATGCCAGCACACACGGCTGGGACCTGTCACGGGCTGGAAATGGGGACAGTGGCCCCCTGTCACAGGAGATGCTTAATTCCCGTGCCCACCCCTGCAGCAGCAATAGCCGTGGGTGCTGGATCAGCGGCCCCCTGTCAGAGGAGCTGTTCAATCCCCGCGCCCACCCCTGCCGCAGGAATAGCCGTGGGTGCTGGATCAGCGGCCCCCTGTCAGAGGAGCTGTTCAATCCCCGCGCCCACCCCTGCCGCAGGAATAGCCGTGGGTGCTGGATCAGCGGCCCCCTGTCAGAGGAGCTGTTCAATCCCCGCGCCCACCCCTGCCGCAGGAATAGCCGTGGGTGCTGGATCAGTGGCCCAGGAGCGGCGGTGCCACGGGGAGGTGTCGGTGAGCGAGCGCTGCGGGGCCGGAGCGGGGTCACAGGCACGAGGGAGGAGGATGCAGTGGGGTGTGTGGGGCCGGATCCTTCACCCCTCCAGCCCTTGGGAGCTGGGGTTCGTGCTGGAATTAACAGAGGGACAGAGGGGCTTGAATCCCTGGCTTAGAAGCTGGGAGCCAGGCGTGGCTCCTGCTTTGCAAATTAATCAGAATCAGGGATTCTGTTCAGCCACCTCGAGGCCTGAAGCGGGGCTGGCAGTGCCTGACACTGCGCTGGGCCCTTCCCAAGCAGAGACGCCTCATCCCATGAATCTGTGATGCAAAGGAAGGAGCTGCTCTGCCAGCACATGGTGGTGGTCCTCTTGAACAGGAGCAGGACTTTTGGGGCAGCTTTGTCCCTTCTGTGTCTCTTTGGGGCCACTGTGCCACACCCAGAGGCTGGAGGTACGACCCCAGAGCTCCGGGTTGGAAAGGGAGGGAGGCAGAGGGGTGCGGGAGGAGGTGAGGGAGCTGGTGACATCCCTGGGCAGCTCTCCAGGGGGACACAATCCGTCCCAGCCCCGGAGGTGGCAGAGGCTGAGCATTCCCTCCTCATCCTCACTCACCCGCAGGCCAGGGCTGGTTTTTCGCTGCCTTTATTAGACTTCAAAGAGGTGTTTTTGTTTGGTTTTTTTTTCTCTTTCCGGGAGCGGGTGCGCAGCAGGAGGGAGGCAGGGAATGCAGGAGAGGATGAGGATTGTGTGTTGGGATATCCCAATCCCCCGACGGGCACAGGGATGAACTGACCCGGGGCTCTAAAGGCAAGAGCAGGCTGGGGTGCTGGTGTCACTGGTGGTTTTCTATCCAGCTGTGGGGTTTGTAATTCCTAAATTCAATGTCAGTCGTGGTTCCAGGAGACCATCCTGGCTCTAGGGGCGGCGCTCAGCAGCTGCTCCTCACCTCTCCCATTGCCATCTCCCTGGTGCCGCCCAAGCAAACCCCGAGCTGCTTGTCCCCTGGCCTGGTGTGTGTCCGCCCTCAATCCCAAATCCCTGCTGTGAAGATCCCGGCTTGGCTGCCAGAAAGGATCCCTGGTCCCCATGGAGAGCTGCCCTTCTCTCCCTCCCAAAAATCAGGGTGAAACTGAGGATGCTGTGTGTCCCTCCCGCTTGGCTGGAGAGGTTGGGATATTCCCTGGGCTCTTCTCAGCCTAGTTCCCAGGGGTTTAACTCCAGTTCCTGAGGGTTTTGCACCACTTCTCCAACTTGGCCAGGCCCGGGGGACTGGTGCGAGTTGGACGGGGGTGGAAATCCTGCAAAGGTTTTCATCATCCTTAATCTTTTACCCCCCTCTTGACCATCCCTGCGGTTGCCTCTGTGTCAGCTCCTGCTCCGGTGCTGGAGCCTCTCCCAAAAAAGGCCCTTAAAAAGCCTCTGCATTGTGGGGTTCACCCAGCCAAAAAAGATCCAGCCACTTCCCCCCACATTAAGTCCCCTTGCTCCCAAACCCGGTATTTCTGCAGCCAGCTCCCCGTGGAGATTTGGGGTGGGGAAGCTCTGCCAACAGCCCCGGCAGCTCCCCGGGCCCTTTGCCGATGGGAATCGGATGCTGTGGGGTTCTGGAGTGGGTTTTGGGGGGGGCTCCGAAGCGCTTGGGGGTTATTTAACGCAGAAGCTGGGGCTGCGAGGAGGGCATGTGTGGGAGTCTGTCCCCAGGGTGTTTCGGGGAGGCTGAGGGGCGCTCAGGGCAGGTTCCAAGCCGGGGTGGGCTAAAATGGGGAGCAAAGGAGGGCCACAGCCCAGCCCGGGGGCCGCTAAAACCAGCACGGCATCCACATGAAGGAGCCCAGGGCGGCGCCGGTGGCCGCCCCCGCCAGCAGCCCCAGGGCCATCTGGTCCCCGGAGACGCGGTACGGATCCTCGCGCACGATGACGTGGGTCACCCCGGGAGCTGCAAGGGAAAACGGGCCGTGAGCAGCGGGGGGACGGCCTCTGGCACCCCCCGGGGCCACCGGGCCACCCACCTCCGTACTGGTGGCCGTAGTGGCCGGAGCTGATGTAGGCGGCCTGGTGGGAGTCCAGGGGCACCGTCTGGTAGTAGTCGTCGTCGTAGGGGTCGTACACGTGCACCTGGAGCAGCGGGCGCGGGGTGAATTCACGGGGCTGGGGCGCGGCTCCCCCGGCGGGCACGGGGCCCTGGGTCCCTTGGGTGGGAAACCCAAAGGCCGGGGGCAGCCTGTGCTCAGGTCAGCGGGGCTCTGCCCCTGCCCTGTCACCGTAACCGTGTCCCCGCCACCTCAACCCTGCTCCCATTCCCTTCACCTGTCCCTGTCACCGTAACCGTGTGCCTGCCACCTCAACTCTGCTCCCATTCCCTTCACCTGTTCCTGTCACCTTAACCGTGTCCCTGCCACCTCAACCCTGCTCCCATTCCCTTCACCTGTCCCTGTCACCGTAACCGTGTGCCTGCCACCTCAACTCTGCTCCCATTCCCTTCACCTGTTCCTGTCACCTTAACCGTGTCCCTGCCACCTCAACCCTGCTCCCATTCCCTTCACCTGTCCCTGTCACCGTAACCGTGTGCCTGCCACCTCAACTCTGCTCCCATTCCCTTCACCTGTTCCTGTCACCTTAACCGTGTCCCTGCCACCTCAACCCTGCTCCCATTCCCTTCACCTGTCCCTGTCACCGTAACCGTGTGCCTGCCACCTCAACTCTGCTCCCATTCCCTTCACCTGTTCCTGTCACCTTAACCGTGTCCCTGCCACCTCAACCCTGCTCCCATTCCCTTCACCTGTCCCTGTCACCGTAACCGTGTGCCTGCCACCTCAACTCTGCTCCCATTCCCTTCACCTGTTCCTGTCACCTTAACCGTGTCCCTGCCACCTCAACCCTGCTCCCATTCCCTTCACCTGTCCCTGTCACCGTAACCGTGTGCCTGCCACCTCAACTCTGCTCCCATTCCCTTCACCTGTTCCTGTCACCTTAACCGTGTCCCTGCCACCTCAACCCTGCTCCCATTCCCTTCACCTGTCCCTGTCACCGTAACCGTGTGCCTGCCACCTCAACTCTGCTCCCATTCCCTTCACCTGTTCCTGTCACCTTAACCGTGTCCCTGCCACCTCAACCCTGCTCCCATTCCCTTCACCTGTCCCTGTCACCTTAACCGTGTCCCTGCCACCTCAACTCTGCTCCCATTCCCTTCACCTGTTCCTGTCACCTTAACTGTGTCCCTGCCACCTTAACCGTGTCCCTGCCACCTCAACTCTGCTGCCATTCCCCTTAGCTGTGTCTCTGTCACCTTAACCGTGTCCCCGCCACCTCAACTCTGCTCCCCTTCCCTTCACCTGTTCCTCTCACCTCCCCCATGTTCCTGTCACCGTCACCGTGTCCCCGCCACCTCACCTCTGCTCCCATTCCTTTCACCTGTTCCTGTCAACTGTGTCCCTGCCACCTCAACTCTGCTCCCATTCCCTTCACCTGTCCCTGTCACCATAACCGTGTGCCTGCCACCTCAACTCTGCTCCCCTCCCCTTCCCCTGTCCCTGCCCCCTCGACCATGTTCCTGTCACCGTAACCGTGTCCCCGCCACCTCAACTCTGCTCCCCTTCCCTTCACCTGTCCCTGTCACCTTAACCGTGTCCCTGCCACCTCAACTCTGCTCCCATTCCTTTCACCTGTTCCTGTCAACTGTGTCCCTGCCACCTCAACTCTGCTCCCATCCCCTTCACCTGTTCCTGTCAACCGTGTCCCTGCCACCTCAACCCTGCTCCCATTCCCTTCACCTGTCCCTGTCACCTCAACCATGTCCCCATTCCCCTTAGCTGTGTCCCTGTCACCTTAACTGTGCCCCTATCACCTTAACATTGTTCCTGTCACCTTAACCATGTCTCTGTCATCTTAGCTGTGTCCCCGTCACCTCAACTCTGCTCCTGTTGCCTCTGTCCCTGTCACCTTAACTGTGTGTCCTTGTCACCTTAACTGTGTCCCACCACATCACTCTGCCCCCATTCCCCTTAACTGTGTCCCTGTCACCTCAGCTCCTGTTGTCTCTAACTGTCCCTGTCTCCTTACCTGTGTCCCCATAACCCTGTGTCCCTGTCACCTTAACTCTACTCCCGTCACCCCCCAGCAGTGCACGGGGTCTCCGTGGCTCTGTCACCTGCCATCAGTGGTGGCACCCAACCCTTCTTCCCTGTGGCTCCAGGGACTTTACTCCCTGTGCCCTGAGGCTGCGCAGTGGGTGTTGGGAAGCCCCCCCAAGCTCCGTGTCAGCCCTGGGAAGGACCAGGGTTGGGGTGATCTCTCCCTGCCCAAATCCCGAATCCCGAATCCCGTGCCGGGATGGTGTCCCTGCTCGGGGGGACGAAGCCTCACCGGGGTGGATTTAGCCTCCAGCACGGCCATCTTCCAAGCACTGCAAACAAAACAGAGGCACTCATTTTTGGTGGGTGCTGGAGGGGTGGGAATTGTCTCCCTTCCTCCCCACGGGGACCTGGATGTGGCCGTGGGGCTGGCACTAATCTTTAATTCCCTATTAATGAGTGCTGGGCTAACAGCTGGGATTGGGAATGTGTTAGGAGGTACCTGACACCACAGGGATGGGCACAGGGCAGTCCCTGGGAATGGCCCTGGCTAAAACAAGGGCAGGCAGGAAAATGACACCTAAATTTGGGGGGAAGAGCGCGTAATGGATGAACTTCCACTCAGCTGAGGTCAGGCTCCGTTGATGAAGTTCTGCTTGGCCACAGCTGAACATTTCCCTCCATCCAAGTTCAGCTGAACGTTTGCCACTTCTAATTTTTAAAATTTTTATTTTAAAAAAATCAATTTTTATAAAAATAAAATTATGTAAAAAATTTAATTTCTAATTTCTTTTAGAAATAAATAGAAGGGGAACAGTGCTTAAAAGGCAGTTTGCCTCAAGCCAGCGAGGGCTTCACATTCCCAGTTTTTATTTCCAAATTGTGATGAAAACCCTTCTATTCAATCAGGCCAAGAGGGGATTTATCATCCATGAGGAAACTCCCCCTCAGGAGACCAACTGCTTAAAATAGCTGCTTTTGGCCCTGGATTATTCAGCAGGAACCCCAAATTTCCTCCTGCACCTTTTGCCCTCCCAGCATGTTTGAGAACACGGGCTGGGGGCGGATTTAGCCAAGGGCGGGACGTGGTGGGAGCGGGACAGGGCTCTCGTGCGGCTCGGGCTCTTTCCAGGCTGGCATAATGGGATGGAAAAGTCGCTTACACGGCGTCGTCCTCGCTCTCGGCACACAGCGTGGTCTTGGAGCCGTCCCGCAGCACCACGGTCAGCAGGCACTCCCGGCTCCTCCCCTCGGGGGGCTGCACGTCTGGGAAGGGAAGGGATGGGGTGGGATCCAGCCTCAGCCAAGGAGATACCCCAGAGACCCTCCCCAGGCTCCAAAGTCCCCCGGCACAAGAGCTGGTGGATGCAGCTGTTAAATAACTGCAGTGTGGGTTTAGGTTTGGCTCCGTCTCCACGTGCAGGATGCGGTCGGGCTCTCACAGGTTAAAAGCCGACACGAGGAATGAGCTGATGGGCAGAAACCTCCACCCCCGTGGCAGAAAGAACACGGAAGGGCAGCAAACTGCCAAAAATCTGCTCGAGGCCACGAGGCCGAGCTGCCTTTGCTTTGAACTTGCCAGAGTGCAGCCAAATTTTGCAGAAACGGGAGATGCTCAGTGCTGGAGTGGGATCGTCAGCTCGAGCAAGAGCAAAATCTTAAATCCGTGAGGCTCATGTGTCTTTCCCCGTTCTCCAGGCTTGGCAGGACCCTCCGGTGAGCACAAAGCTCTGGGACTGAGCTCCCACCGCCGCTCCCAGCCCAAGAAAGGCGCTTTGTGCGGCGGCCGTGGGCTGCGGGGCCCAGCCAAGCTGCTGCTTTGTTCCCCTTGTTTGTGCGAGACGTGAGCGATGAGTCAGGGCCGTGGGATCCTGTTTGCTACAAGCACAAACCAGGAGGAGAGTTCCTCCTTCCTTCCCCCAGGAAAAGCAATGGAAGAGACGATCCAGCGTCTCCTGGCTGGGAAGGAGAAGGGGTGAACAAGGCAGCCTGCGTTATTTTGGGGGTGTGCTGGATGGGCACAGGCGGAGCCCTGCGCGGGATGGGGTCGGGAATGCAGGCTCGGGAACGGGGCTCGGCTCACCTTTGCACTCGCGGCCGATCCGCACGTCCCGGCAGCTGTACTTGATGTGGATCCGGCCGTCCATGTCCCGCTGCGTCTCATCGTGGTAGTAAACCAGGCTGCCATCCAGGTAGAGGACGAACCAGTTCCTCTTCCAGCGGCGCAGGATGGAGCCTGGTGGGAGAGGAAGGAGACGTAGGACCCCAGCGAGCCCGGTGGGACACGGCCGGCGCGCTCACGAGACCCGATGCCGTCCCCCAAACTCGCGGCCGGATCCCTGCAGCTCCTGTGAGCCGCTGCATCCCACGGGACACCTGTGCCTGGCACGAGCATCCGGGGCAGCAGGACCAGGTGGCTTTAAACGGAAAAAGGCTGCCAAAAAAGCCATCAGGGCACTGGGTGCCGCCCTGCCGAGCGCACGGGAGCGGGTCCAGCCCCGGACACGGAGCCGTGTGTCTGTTCTCATGGCAGGCAGCCCCTCTCTCCGCTTACGTAAATCCGCGAGCGGCTGAGCCACGATCTCCCTGCTGCCGTGGATTAACGGCCCAGGTCGGGGCTCCTTGTGTCCCCCACACCCCACCTCTTCCCAGCAGACCTCTCCGGGTTTTTTGGGGGCTCCCAACCTGGAGAGCTCAAGGGTGGCACTTACTCTGCCGCCAAAGCCAACCGCTCTTCACCAGCGCCATGGCTGCCGCAGGCTTCGCCGGATCTGCTGGGATGGGAAGAGTAATGGGGTTAAAATAGCAGCTCCTGCCTCGCCTCCGGCTCTGCCCATGGCTCCCACCTCCCCACAGCCTCCGGGGGCGAAGTGGGATGGGGATTCACCCTTGTTGCTCCTGGTATTTTTGGGGGATGAGCTCAGCGCCCGGGTTAATCGGGGTTAGACAGACGCGGGATTTCGTCATCTGGGAAACGTCGCGAAGGAGGCACTCCAGCCACCTTTCTTTCTGCCTTTAATCTCATTGGGATTTAGGGATTATCGTCCCGTGGAGGTAAGTGGAGAAATCCGGGCCATGTATGAAAACAGGCAGTGCCTCCCCACAGCCCCAGTAACTTTCCATGGTAAACGACACCTACACTTGTTTATTTTCCCTGCCTGGATGGAAATTAGCCCTTAACAAGGCCATGAAGTCATCACACCTCAGGTCCCCGAGCAGAGCCAACACCCCAGGGACAGGCAGGAGCTGTTCCCTGGCCACGGCCCCCATATCCACCCATCAGCTGGGAATCCCAGCACCCAGTGACGGGATCTCGATACCCTGGGATGGCCTCCAGGGTCTCCCACCAGCTCTGGGGGCACGGCAAGGCACAAACACCCCCCCAGTACCTCTGTGCCTGCGTTACCGAGTGCCTGAATCGCTGAGTATCCAGGTCCCCACGGAGTTTGCAGCCCTGGTGCCATCACCCGTAGTGCTACATCCCCGGGAGATCACAGCCCGTGGATACCCCCATCCCCTGGCACCCTCACCCTCCTGCCCTCGCAGCCCCAGGCACCTCCATCCCTCTCCACTCACATCCCCGTGCCACCTTCATCCCGCTCCATTCACAATCCCTCGCTACCCATATCTGGTGCCCTCATCCCACGTTCCCTGGCATCTTTTTCCCTCCGTACCCACATTTTTGGCACCGTTTCTGCCCCCCTTTAGGATCCCGTACCTCCGAGTACCGGCCCCCCTGGCACTCCCCCTGCCCCGGGCCCCCCGTTTCCGGTCCCCCCGTGCCCCCCAGCCCCCCGAAGCCGCCCCGCGCATCCCTCACCGGGCGGAGGCGGCGGTGCCCGCTGCGGGATGCGCTGCGCTCCGCTCCCGCCGCCCGGCTCTGCCCGCCCGCGCGGCTCGCCGGGAGCTGTAGTCCGGGACCAGCATCCCGAAGTGCCGGCCGCCGGGAAAAATCCCTCTTTCCAGCGGTTTATCCCGAGAAAGCTGCTGCGCGGCGCCTGCGCGGCGGGGATGCTGCCGGGCTGGTGCCAGCGGGGATGCCCGTGGTTGATCCAGCAGCTCCGATCCTCAATTTCTCCTCAAATCCCCCCCTTTCCTCCGGACGTGGAGGTGTGGGGTGCCCTTGGGAGGGGGCTCAGCCCGAACGGGACCCCCGAATTTGGGGTTGCCCCGCACAGAGCTGAGCATGGGGAGGCGACGCTTGGGGGATGCAGGGTTTTCCTCCGGTGCTGGGAATGGCTCTGAGGCAGTGCTTCATGCCAAAAAGCATAAATCAGGAACAACCCAAAGCACCAAAGTGCTCGTCTGAAATAAATTTCCAAGTGGAGTGAACAATCCTCTGGGTCAAAATCAAGGCCTGTCCTGGCTTCTGCTGGAATTAGAACAGTCCCAGGCTCCGGGACATGAGGTTGGATTATTTGGGGAAGTCAAGACACAAGTCAGGTGTCAGCTGAGGCTGGGCTGTTAATAAAAGATGTTTATTGAGCAACGCCTAATATAAAAGAAAATTCTATTCCAGCACGTTTTTCAATGTAAAGCCCTCTCCCCCCTTCTCTCTCCAGCGCTGGATTTAGTGTGGCAAACAGCAGAAGGAATTAAATTAATCCAGCAGCCTGCTGGACGATCCCAAAGGAGTTAAATTGGAATCACCCCCTCAGCCAGGCCACACTCACAGCCTTGTGCTGGTTATTGGGCTGCAAAGCATCCTGGTGGTGCTGAATATTTCCAAAATCAGGGAAATCATTTGGAAATCCGGCTGGGACAGAGACTTTATCATGCAATGAGTCCAGAAAAAAGTTCCCTTAGGAAGGGATTTGGGCTGATATTTGGATTTATCCTGGGTTATCCACTGATATTGGGCTGCCTCTCCATACAGACACGTGTCAGTTTGGGATTAATTGTTGTCAAAACTTTTCCATTGTGGTTTTCCTCTTGGGAAGGAAACAGTGCTGGTGTGGGATTTGGGGGGGCTTGGGTCTCTTAATTTTTTTGTAAACTACGGTGGGGGTTTTTCTGTGTTAAACAGGATAAATTTGGGGCATGCTGGGTGGAAATGGTGATCCAAAGAGCCAGGAAATTATTTTCAGCTAGAGAAAGGAGAGGATGCCATGTGAGAATACACCCTGTCCCTCGCTCAGAAGAGCCAAATCCTGGATTTCTGCCCATTTTCCATAGCAATTGGGCGCTGCTTAATAAAATCTATGAATTTTGATGCCTCTGGTTTGTTTTTCCTCCAACTCTGTCTGCAGTGGCTCGTGCCCGGTGCGGATCTCCCCCATCGCAGCCACAGCGTTGGGTTTTGGGTAGGAAACAAAGGAATTCTGAAACTCTTCCCAAGTCTGAGGAAATCCGTGTCTTCCATGGGGGGTCTCCCCAGATTTCATGGTGCTGTGGAGACAGAAGCTCTGGGGGTTCAGAGCTGCACCTGGGGACAGCTGCAGGTGACACCCCGAGCATTTGCTGCTTCTCTCATTCCCACACTGAGGACAGGCCAGCACCCGGTTGAATACCCCGCAAATCCCTCTGGAGGCTCCTTTTCCTGTAGCTGAGCGTGTCCCATTGGTGCCGCTGGAATCCTGCAGGAGAAATGCACAAGGAGAAGTGTTTCCTTTGGCACTGATGTTTTTCATCCCCTCCACACCCATCCCAGCACGTCCCGGGGGTGGGAAACACACCCTTGTTACGCCGTCCCAATTCCCTGATTCCCAAGGGAGGCGTTCCACATCCACGGCTCAGGAAACACAATTTACAGCGTGAATTTCCACCAGAAAAAAAACCATCGAAATACATGGGACAGCAACCAGTGCTGTGAAGGATGTGGGGTGGGAGGAGTGCCCTGCTCGTGTCTGTCCCTGGGTGGAGAGCCACGGGAACTCTCCATCTCTTCCCAAAATACTCCTTCCCTGCCCTAAGCAGGGTGAGGGGCTGGTTTGGGTGCGAGGAGAAGGACGGGGCAGAGCCCCACGGAGGCGGAGGGGGGGGGCAGGCAAGGCCGGGCCCTGCGGTTCGCCGCTCCCCTGCCGCTACCGGCCCGCGGCCCTGCCCTCGCCAGACGACCCGGGAATGGTCTCCCGGAGCCGGGATCAGATCCCGGATCGCCGCGGAGCTCCACCTGGCATATCCCGGTGGGATACCCGTAGCGGCCTTCTCCTTCCCATCAGCCTTTGCGGACTACAACTCCCGTCATGCCTCGCCGAACTACAACTCCCGCCGTGCCCGGCGGCTCTACCCCTGCCGTACTACACCTCCCAGCACGCCCCGCGCCTGTCCGGGCCCTGTCGCCGTCTGTCCTTCCCCCGCCTCCCGCGCGGACTACATTACCCATGACCCCTCGCGCGGGACGGCCAGCGGCGGGCCTCGGCGGCGGCGCGCGGAGCATGCCGGGAGCTGTAGTCCCCGCAGCAGCGGCGGCTGTAACGGTCCCGCTGGTGGTACTGCCCCCCCCTACCCCCCCCATTCCCGGCTGGCGGCTGCGGGAGCAGCGGGAAGAGGAGGAGGAGGAGGAGAGGGAGAGGGAGAGGGAGAGCTGCTGTACCGGCACAGGGGCCGCCGCCGCCCGAGCAGCCGCAGGTAAGGGGAGGGGAAGGGAAGGGGGGACACCCCCCGGGTGACAGCGGCGGGAAAGGGGCGGCGGCGTGAGGGCACCGCGGTGATGGAGGGGGGTGGCCGGGGATCCCCCCGACCCCCGGAGCGCACAGGGAGGGGGCGGTGGGGGGAGCATCCCCGTCGTGCGGGGCGGGGGCGCCGGGCCGGGGGAAGCGGAGAGCGGAGCCCTGGGGCGGGGGGGACCGGCCCCGGGCTTGTCGCTCCCCGCAGAGCCCGTGTCCCCCCCGGGCGCACGGAGCCTGTTGCCCCCGGGGGCTCTTGTCGCTGTGTCCCCTCGCAGCCCGTTACCCCCGGCGGCTCCGCTCCCCCCGTGTGCCCCCTCCTCGCGGATCCTGTTCCCCCGCGCCGGCTGTGTCCCCCCGGGGCTGCTGTCCCCCGGAGCCCGGCGTGTCCCCCCCAGCGCAGCCTGTTGCCCCCGCACCGCGCTGCTCCTCCCGCCCAGCCTGCTGCCCCCCAAATTTCCCGTCCCCTCTTCTCGGGGGCTGTGTCCCTCCCCAGAACCCCCTCCAGGGGCTGTTCCCCCACCCCAGGCTCACCCCTCCATCCATGGAAAGAGGGAGCGGGATGTCGGGGCTGGGGGTGCCCCCCGGAATGGGCGAACCCCCCCAAAATATCCCGAAGGGCACGTGGGGCCGGCGGCGGAGACGCCGGGAATATTGACGAGCCCGCCGGCAACTCCGAGCGCTGGGAAGGGCCGGGCTGTGGCCGTCGCCCCGGTCCCGCAGCCCTCCCGGGGGGTTAAAACGCTTTTTAAATGCTTCTAAAATGGTTAAAGGGTTTGGTGAGCGGGGGGATGCCGGCGCGCAGCATCCACAGGAATGAAAGCAGGGACGTCCAGGTTGGGAAATGCAAGGCGGTGTTAGATCTTCTGCCCGTATAAAATGCGTATTCCGTTCGTTTTTATGAAAACGCGGATTATTTCCTTTTTTTTTTTCTTAAATTGCTTTTTAATAATGATTGCTTGCATGCTCTGTTGTTGGCATTGTGGTGTTCAGGGCAGCGAAGTCCGTCGCTATATTGTGGGTGAATAATGCCAAAAAGGAGCTTGGTTTCAGTCCTTTATAGAAAGCAGAGGAGCCTGGAAGTATGGAAATGAAATAAATATTCATTAGCAGAAAGAGGTTTTGTACCGGGTTGGGTTTTGGGGGCATTTTTTCCCCCCACTGCACATCGTGATGAGCTTTCGGGTTATGGTTTGTGTTTCCATAGGCTGACTTTTATTTATTTGGTGCTCATTATTGTCAAATGTAGAAAAATGAGCAGGTTGAGGGTATTTTTTTCCCCTCTCCTGGACAAAGACATGTTGTACTAAGCTGAAAGAGACCCCAGAAAGATTCTATTTCTGTTTTAATCAAAATATGATTTAAGACGTGGCGATGTGTTTATTTTTGCTGTTAAATAGTGATGGAGGAAGTCAGAGCCTTTTTGTGTGTGTGTGTGTTTTTAAAGGAATGTGAATGATGGAAACATCTTTAGGGAAACATTTTGCTGGACTTGATTGCATCAACTGCATTATTTCATAAAATGTGAGCTGTGAAGTGGTTGTTGATTAGAACTCAAATTGAGGAGCGATGTTGAGCAATGTAAAGAAAAAGGAAATTAGTATGAAGAGGCCAAATGCTTATTTTCTTTTTTCTCAGTTCTTTCTGATTCTGGATTTTAACTGTTTGGTGGATTCTCTTGACCTTTATGGTTGAGTCTATTAAAAAAATCCTCCAAACAACAACTGTGATCTGTGTACTTTTTCTTGTTATACACATATAGTTATTAAAAGGACTGATACCAGCCAGCATTGTGTATTTTGCTTTAAATTAATATTAAATCTGATTAACTTTGGTTCAGTAAGTTGCAAATATCAGCTTACCCAGTTATGCATCCCAACTTTTAATTTACCAAGGCAAATGTTGACGTTTTTTAGAAGGAATCTTTCTCTCCCAAATCACGTGCTTTATTTTAGGGAATGTGGGATAAGTGTTGCAGATATTATTGTCCAGATCTGGGGGGTTTGGGGTATATTCTTCAGCTGATTAAAATTCCTGGCTGTCAACAAAGACACACTTTTTTGGACAGGTAGATGTATAGCCACAATCCTCTGGAACAAAGGGACTGGAAGCAAAATGTGTGCCGTGGAGGTGTTTGGAATTTGTTCAGAAAATATTCCTTGGAGTGAGAAGCCTAAACTGCAAAAAAAATTTACGTGGAATAACTGGGATACAGTCATTTAGGGAGAACATTTGTGGAGATGCTTTCTGATCTTGGTTGATCCTCATCTGTCAAAGTCCATGGCAGGCCTGCATTGCAGTAGGTGAACTATCCAGGGAGTTCTAAAATCTGCAGTTAAGTTTTCCTGGTCCCCGTGATCCATAACCCACCACAGGGATAACAGGCAAGAGCAGGGAGGAGAGGCGACGCTGCTCCTGGTGCTCCTGAAAACATTTCTTGGGAGAGTGAGAATGCTTTGGAGCAGCAGTTCTGTGAAAGGCCTTCGGTACCTGCACTGGACGCGTAATTAAAATGGTAATTGAATTGGGGCTAAATTGAATTATCCAATCTGCCTGGAAGAGCTCGGCTTGGACACGGAGGCGCAAATGCAGCCACTTCAGGCGAGGGAGGTGTGTGTGGAATCCGGGGTAGCGCCCGCTCTTGGGAAGTTCTCCAAGGCGTGGGATTGGCACCGACCTCCCTTTCGGGGAAGTGGGACATGCACCGCTGGGATGTCGCCGCTGGGTCACCTGCTGCGGGAGCTGTGGCACGAACAGGATTGCACCTGGCTCTGAATCCAGGTGTTGTGCTGCCGCAGCTGGGGCAGAGGCGGCTCAGACCTTTCTCCTCAGGTAGTCAGAACCCTCCGTGTTTGCAGCCGGGAGCTCTGAGCAGATTCTCAGCTCTCTGGAAAGCAGTTGTCGGGGCTGTCAGAAGGGAAACACAACTTTTATATCTTCCTTTGTGAGCTCGCTCTTCCCTTCAGTGCGGATTATGATCTTCATTTGTCTTCCAGCCCTGCCTTTGGGGCCTGATGGTATCTGCAGAGGCCCCCGGTTTCCCTTTCCGCAGCACAAGTGCTCCGTGTACTTTCTGTTTCCTCTGCAATTCCTGAAGTCTCTCCGTGCGCCGGGGCATTCCTCTCCCTGTTTCTGTCCCGAATTAGCTCCCTCGTGCTCGCTGATGTGCCCGTGCCATGATCCTCCTCCTCAGTTCGGCTCAGTTTTGCTGCTTAAATTCCATAAGTTCTCATGTTCAGTCCATGGGAATGTTCGATCCCAAATGACTGAATGAGGAGCGGGCTCCTGTCATGCTCTGTTCCCGTGCCATGATCCTCCTCATCAGTTCGGCTCAGTTTTGCTGCTTCAAATCCATAAGTTCTCATGTTCAGTCCATGGGAATATTCGATCCCAAATGACTGAATGAGGAGCGGGCTCCTGTCATGCTCTGTGCCCGTGCCATGATCCTCCTCCTCAGTTCGGCTCAGTTTTGCTGCTTAAAATCCATAAGTTCTCATGTTCAGTCCATGGGAATATTCGATCCCAAATGACTGAATGAGGAGCGGGCTCCTGTCATGCTCTGTAGGGTTTTCTTTTGGTCCCTTTGGATGCTACTGGATTCTCGTGCTGTGCATCCCTTCAGCGAACAGACGAAGATTTTTGTTTCGGCGACAAGAAATAAAACCCACTGCTCTGCTTTTTTACCTGTCCATGGTCTCTGAATTAAAAAATACTAATTCTTAATCTGTCACTGTTTAAAACTGGGAATGAATTTTCAGGAATTATTTCCGTGTGACTCAAACACAAGTTGGACAGACACAGTTCTCCAGAGCTGTTTAAATGGTGTCACCTTCTTGTTCCTTCCACTCAACTGAGTCACTTTGTTCCTATTTTTGTCTCAAAAACGTTGATATCCCTAAATACGAGGGAAGGATGTCAGTGGCAGGGCTGTGTTTATTTATGCAAATTCATAGAATCCCAGAAGGATCTGGCTCGGGAAGGACCTCAAAGATCATCTTGTTCCAGCCCCTGCCATGGGCAGGGACACCTCCAGCTATCCCAGGTTGCTCCAAGCCTTCTCCAACCTGGCCTTGGACACTTCCAGGGATCCAGGGGCAGCCCCAACTTCCCTGGGCACCCTGTGCCAGGGCCTCCCCACCCTCACAAGGGGGGGAATTTTTTCCCAGTAAAATTTGTATATAACCTGATTTTTTGGAGAAAGTAAGGATAACGTGATTGCACTTCCTACCTGCGCACCTGGGCAGAGAGAGAGAATGAAATCAGTGTAAAATCATGTCTGTAATATATATTTCGTGTTATGCCGTGATTTGTCGGTGCTTTGGTAGGTGGATAATCCTGAGGTGGAATTTTATGTTTGTTTGTTAGCTTGAATGGGAAGCAACAGTTGGGAATTTCCAGGATTTGCTTTTGCTGAGGGGCAGGTGTGCCATGGGCATCTGAAGCAGAAATCCCAGACCTGTAATTAAGATCCCAGGCAGGGAAGATCCAGCTTTTAAGGCATATCCAGCATTTGCAGATCTGAAATTTGTGGAAGCTCTTTATTGTTAAGAACCACGCAGGGAGCAAGCTTCTGCTGAGGATGACGGAGACGCACGGATTTTTTAGAGCGTGAGTGGGACTTGGATAATTTTTCCAAAGCTCCTCTGGGTTTTATTTACTATGGATGTGCTGAAAACCCTGAGCACTGCCCAGGAATTTCGAGTGACTGTGCTTTCTGGGAGGAAAAAATGTGGGCCTGCTGACGCTCCCCAGCAAACCATTTAGGAGATTATCGTCATAGGATTTATAAAAGCTGAAAAAAAACCCACATTCCCTTCCTCTGGTTTGTATTTGCTTGTGCTTTACCCTGTCTCTCCTTCCTCTGCTTGGCTGAAACAGTCACGTGGAAAAGCAGAGAGTGGAAAAATGAAAAGTCGGAGCAGAAAACTGGGGTTTATCGTGGCCTTGGTACGATAACTTTCTCAATAGGAAGATTAAAGCTGAAGTGTATTTGTAGGCTGATCGTTTTTGCCTTCCTTGTCTCAGCAAGGGTTAGAGATTTGGGAGGATTATTGGAGACAAGCTTAGAGTATTTTATGAGAGGAAAAGTACTAAACTGGCAAAAAAAAAAAAAAAAAAAGAATAGATGCCATCATGCCTGCTAGGCACGTCTAATTCTTTGATAAAATGGATAAAGATTGCAGACTGCAGCAAAAGTTAAAACAGACCATAACATCTCGGGGTCCGCAGGGTTTTTCCTTCTAATTTGCTGTAGAACTTAATAAAAAGAATTTGCCTCTTTTATGGCATCAGGCTCTTTATCTGCCACAAATTAAAGCCCAGCGCTTGGGCTTCTGCTTTCTCTGCTCTTAGATACCAGCTCCCTAAATTTGATAACATGTGGGTTTTATCATTCCGAGATTGGAAATACATCCTGAAGACTGCTGAGAAGTTTTGAGCATGGTCTTCTTTTTCCCCCATTTTCCATTCAGTTCTTTATACTTGGATTTATAGGCAATAATAACTCGCTCTTTAATGGACAAGGGGATTTATGTGGTTATTTTAAATGAGGTCCTAAGAGTCCCCACAGTCCCGTGGGCTGCCCGGGGCAAGGGTGGAATCCCCATCCATGGAGGGATTTAAAAGCCACATGGATGTGGCACTTGGGGACATGGGTTAGTGGTGGCCTTGGCAGTGCTTGCTGCCTTGAGATCTTTTCCACTGTTAACAATTCCATGACTCTACCTTCTCCTGCCAATTTGATGGACAAAGCAGGATCATTCATTACAGTTCCTGATGATATTTTAGGCAGGATAATTGTCATGTCTGTATGGACAGACAGGTTCTAAGGGCTTTTCCCTGCTGAAAAGTATTTTGTATGAAGCTCGTGAGCATTTAAAATGCAATTACTTTGGAATAGGTCCCTGTATAAACATTTGGTTCTGTAGTAGTTTATTCTACAAATAATTTTCTTCAATTTTCTGTGTATGGTGTCTCTTAATGAGACTTTTAATGGCTTTTACAAAATGATGGCATTCCACATGTTTTCCAGTTTGCTCTTGACTTGACTTCTATTCACAACAGAAGTTTTCAAGCCTTAGAATGCAGTGCCATAAATTGGAGAACTGGGTTCTTTTTCTTTACTGTAGCATCCAAATCCCAGCTGTTGAACTTTCTTGGACAGCTGAGTCTTTTAATATGGATTTGGGAGCTCGAGAAAATATTTCTTTGTGTAAGAATTTTTTGACTGTCTTTATATTTGAGCCCTTGGAAAAGCAAACACGGTGGAAGAGCCCAGGAGCATCTTGCCCACGTGGTTTTGCTTTCCAGGGAAGCCGTGCGGCTGCTGGAGCAGATGCCAGGGACGGGGTGGGTTCCTAGGTGATTCCAGGAAGCGTGGGACAGCTCCACCACACGTGGCAGAACTGGGCATGGAGAGAAGGAACGAGTTTTTACTACACGGGCAGTAAAACACTGGCACAGCTGATTGCCCAGGAGGTGGTGGCTGCCTCATCCCTGCAAGTGTCCAAGGTGTAATTTCAATTAGTTTCTAACTGTTGCTTCTAAAAGCCAATTCTTGTCTAAATGTCCTTTGATACCCAATAACTTTTCCCTTTGGCGGGAACTCTTAATTCCACGATTAAATGGTCTTTGATTGTGGTCCAGTTAAACTCACGACATTGCCTGGGGAGTGTTGGGCAGGTTCCATTTGAGGGGCTCTGGCTTTCCCATTTTGCTCCCTAGATTCTAGGTGTACAGTGGACCTGTGGAATGGTTCTGGGCTCTGGATGAAGCCCAGCAGAACCCCACTGCAGCTCGCTTTGCTGGTGATTTTCCATGGGTGGCTGCTTTTAGTCGTCTGCCCGTCGGCCAGCTCTGAATCTGCTCAGCTGCCTTGTTGACACTTATAGTGGTAATTTTTTAATTGGGATGTCATCCTCAAAAGGTTTCCTGGTACACTGCAGCACGTACCTTTAGCACCTTGGATCTCCTCAGAGGATGAAGTCAGCTGTGCTTGACAAGGCCTATTTTCCATAATGTTGACTGGACTGTCATTAATTTTGCTCCTGTTCTTTTTAAGACCAGGTCGAGTCTGATTCAGTTTTCCCTTATTTTGTCCAGAGCCCATGTCTGGCAAACTGATTGGTGTTTACTTGGTGTTTTGCCCTCTCCTGATGTAGCCACGTTGGAAATGTTTGTCTTCCAAATTTTCTCCTGTATTCCAAAAAATTTTGCAAATGAGCCCTTGAGGTCTCTGAAATAGACTCTTGGAGGGCTCCCTGCTTAAACATCCTGGGCGTCTGGGGCATCATTCCATACTGGAATGCAGAGCTGGTAGAGACCTTGGAGGACTTTCCAGTCCATTCACCTCCTCGAGGCAAGCTAAAGTGTCCCTAGAGCATCCTTAATGAATGTGTTTCTAATTTTTCCTTAGAATCTTCCAGTCTCAGAGGTGCCAGCCTACTCAGGAAGCTGGCAGTGAGCACCTAACCAATATGGTTAAAAGCTTTTCCAATATCTTAGGTCTTTTAGGAAGCAGTTCTTGGCTGTGAGGGTGGGCAGGCCCTGGCACAGGTTGCCCAGAGAAGCTGTGGCTGCCCCATCTCTGAAATTGTTCCAGGCCAGACTGAATGGGGCTTGGAGCAACCTGGGATAGTGGAAGGTGTCCTTGCCAGTGGCAGGGGGTGGAACTGGATGACCTTTAAGGTCCCTTCCAGTCCAAGCCATGCTGGGATTTGGTGATGTCTGAGACACGAAGATACTTTGCTTTGCAGTGCAGAATAACCCATCCCCTTGCTTCTGCTGTCACTGATGGGAGCATGTTACATCCTCCTCCAGTTTGTTTTCCTCTAGGCTGGCAAGGTCCTTTAATGTGTTCTTATGGATCATTTTGTATCCAGATCTCTTTATTATTTCCTCAGCTTTCATCTGTACTCTGGTGTGTTTACTTCTCTCTCTCCTCAGACTTGGCACTGCGTGGCCTTGTCAGCATTGTATAAAACAAAATAATGCTGGTTTCCACATGGCACTCTTAAAACAATCTGAAGTGCCTTTTTTTTTTTTTTCATTTTTTTTGGCAATTCCATTGTATTGTTGACGTTTTACTTGTGATCCCATATCCCCTCAGGTTTGTTTTCTCCTGTCCATCAGCCCAGCTGGGAATTCTTCACCTGCACAATGTACACTGCTCTTGCACTTGTCTTTATTGGGTTTCACCAGGCTATTTTGGTTTGACACAGTTTGGTCTTGACTCATCCATGTTGTTTCATTTTGGCTGTATCCTGTAATTGCTTCTGTATAAATTGTTAAATAATCTTTCTGGTATCTTCCCATTGATTATGAGGGGAGTTCAATCTCTGATTTGCCTCAGAAGCTTTTTCAAACTTCGCTCTGGAGCTGTTTCCTTTTTGATCCCAAAAGGACTTTGCAACTCCGTGAATGGATCATCTATATGCAAATTCCTTAATTTTTCCTCTGCTGCGTTGTATTTGTGGAAAACCAAGTGATGCCAATTTTCATTACAGTTGGACTCAACGTCTTAAAGGTCTTTTCCAACCCAAATGATTCTATGAGCCTGTGATTATGTTGATATTTCGTTAAGATGATAACTAAAAGGTACAAATGTCATACAGGTTAAAATCAATTATTGAAATCAAGGCATTTTGCAGTCTTGATTGAATTACGAGACTTGGATATATTTAAATACAAGCCTGTTCTTCTTCTGCCCTGTCAAGGCTTCCAGTCCGGTGATTTCTGCAACTTTATTGCTCCTAACAAGGCCCAAATCAGTTACTTGGTGTAACAAATCGTCACCTGTGATTTTGGAAAGCTAATCTCTTGTAATTACTTGTTGCAGAGAGTTTCTCCTGTCTCCTCTGTAATCCCACGTGGGTTTTTTTCCCCAGTATGGACTCGCGTACCTGTCTCGGTGTTTCCCAGAACCTGCTCCTGGCTTCACCCATTAAAACGCACCAAGTTTCTGCCCTGGAAATTCAGTTTTCCTGCAGTGTTGGTAACTGTCAGAGAGGTGAGCCTTCCACCTTTTTTTAGGGCTACATTGCAGCCGTCTCTTCCTTTCATATCTGAACACCACGGGACTAATGATTTTCAAGTCCAGTCACATGCTCATTTTTTTCTTTCTGCTGGCCAGGATTTCATTCGTTCTTGCTTCTTATCCAGACTCCCTGCATCCATATATAGCAACAGAAAATTCATTTTTTGTATGAACGCTCTTGTCTGACTTTGTGCCTCATTTCCCCTTCTAAGTGTCCTTCTCCTGTGTTCAGCTTGTGCCTTTCCTGGATGCATCAGCAGTTTCATCTGGGAAGGTGTCTTATTAGTTGGAAAGATGCTGGCTGTGCAATTCGCCATCTCTCCCTTCCCTCCAACATCGCTCCATCACTCAAATCCAAATATTCTCTCATCAGTCGTGCAGCCTTGTTCAGTTCCATGATTTTTTGGGGGCCTTCTCTCGCATCTGGTACCGGATGCATCTTTGAGCTCTGGGATCGACAGCCTGTCGGTGCGCGAGGAGACTGCGGGTGCAGTGTGGAGCAAACAGCGCTGGCATTTTGAGGCGCTGGTTTGCAAGAGGAATTCGCAGCTTGCAATTCCTGCCTCTCCCTGAGCTCCGGGCTCGGCAAAAGCCGCTGTCCTGCTTGGAAGCAGATTCCTGCTGGTTGGAGAGGCAGCTCCTACCAGCTCCTGCTCGGCTTCTCTTGGCACCCTCAAGCCAGCGGGAAGGAAGAGCCTGGCATGGCACCGCGTGAAGATTGCCAAACCTTGGCTTAGACTTTCCCTTGGAGTTCTTTTCCAGGATCCCTGAAATCTTTCCTCACCTGGTTGGTTCCAGCTGACGCCGTCGCTGCTCCCAGCAGGCGCAGTTACTTCTTGTGACCGCGGTGATCAGCCAGTATTGGTGCTCGTCTGTGGGAAGAGGAAATCCATGGCAGCCAGGTATTTCTTGGAGGCAGTCGTGCTGATCCACAAAGCATGTTTGCAGAGGCTGGTTTTTCTGAACACAGGCTGGAGAAAGCAGCAGGAAACCATTTTTCTCCATAATCCAAGGTCCTTTTTTCCTGCCAGCGCTAAATAGGCACGTAGACTTTAGTGTGACTTTCACTGTGGGTGTTTCCCTGGATGTCCTTGACTTTCTCCTGCTTTCCTGATGCTCTTCACTGGCGTTCCTGGCACTTGACTTGTGAATTCCCTGCTGTTCCCTGCAGTTTGTGTATTTTCCCCTTCTCCCAACACAAAGCCTGACGTTTGTGTTCAGCCCTTGGGAAGCTTTATTTCCTCTGTTTGCGGCCAGTGTTGCTGGCTTTAACCAAATTCCACGTAACAGAATTATCTTCAGTGGAGATTTTTTTGGGATGGATTTTCAGCCTCGTGCTGAACTTCTTCATTCAGGGGAGATCTCCCCACCAGAGAACCCAAATCTCCAACCTCTTGTGTAGTGGCTTGCCATTTGCTAGGGGTGAACGATGGTCTCGTGATCCGATGGTGGAAGACTCGCATCTGCTGCTTTCCATGCCCCAAATTTCCCTCTAGTTCCCAAACTGCATGAGCAGTGCCTCAGTTTCCCACTTGGAATGGGGCAAAAAGGGTTGGTGATGTCTGTACTTGCTGAGATAGATAAATGACACATTGGAAGATGCTACAGTGACAACTTCCCCCCTTCTCTGCCACCTGAAGGAATGGGAAAGTTGCGGACTCTCTGTGGTTGGGCTCCTTTACTGTGCCCTTTAACTTTATGTAAAGTTTTATACAGCTTTCAGAGCCAATTGATTCCTGCCACATGGAAATGTCTCTCGTGTGACATCAGGGCCGTGGGGACAGTTCTGGTGTCGCCCTCGCTCAGGTTTGCAGTTCAAGCTGCTGCCTTTGATCTGTGAGAGCCTTGATTTGAATCTTCTCTCCGTGTGAGACCTCTCTCCCCAGGACTGAGCTGGCAGTCAGGATTAGCTGGGCTTTACTTCGTTGACAATCTTGTTTTCAAATCTGAAAGGACCTCAGCAGAGTTTTCTCCTGGGGCAGGGAGGGCATTGATTCTGGAATATGTTTTTCTTGGTGTTATCAGGATTTTCTGGCTATCAGGATAAGCCATGGGGCTTATGGATCATGGAGTTTTCTTCCTGGAGGAAGTTGTGTCTTCAGTTTAGGTTAGGTTTTGCCTGAGCTTCCTATGATTTTTACCTTTTTATGATTTTTAAAAATATTTTTTCATGTTTCTTGCCTTCTGTGGGTGTTTATATTTACCCAAATATAGTGGGAAGAACACTGGGTGAAACAATCTCTTATTTTTTGGCTTTTGGTTTCCGCCTGCCCTCTGGAGTTACCGGCAGGGTTCCAGGAACATGGGCTGGCCTGAGGGAGGAGAAAACAGGGCAGTGTTTCTTTTCCTGCCTCAAGGTAGACACCAGGAACTGTTGTCCTTTTAGGGATGCTGCCATTAAGTAAAGAGGGAGCGGGAAAAAACCCAGATACTAAATTTACTTGAGTTGTGTTCTCATGAAGATGCTTAGCTGGATATCAGTACTGTCTGCAAATCTTTTTATATTGAAATAATTTAATGGGAGTATCCATTTTAAAGTTGCTGGGGAGTATCCAGAGTCTATTCCTGGTACGGAGAGCGGAAATCTGTTTTAATTGGAGCAGTTTTCTGGGAGTCGTGTTTCCTGCCAGAGTGGTAACAGTAGGAAGGATCAGCAGCATGAGAGGTTATAAAACCCCCAGGCATTTTACATTCGTTTCAAGTAGCTGGATACAGTAAGAAACCACAAAAACTGGGCAAACAGAGACTCTGCACAGAGAATTCAGAGACTCTGTTTTAAACCTTCCCAAAAAGCACCTGAATCCATGGGGACACAGTTCCTGAGTTCCCTTCTGTGTTTGTTTTACTGAGTGGCTCATACTCAGAGAGCGGATAAAAATCCACTGCTGCCACAAATAGCACTCGAGATTTTGGTGCTGATTATAATTAACCCTGATGGTTTCTGCCTGATTTGGTTCATTTTTGTATTTGTAGGCAACACACAGGAGTGCAGGAACAAACCCAATTAACACTGCAAGGTGAAGCCAAAGTGTTATCAGATAACCCAGGGAAGTTAGAGAGCTGGAAGCCTTTAAAAATAGTTTTTTCAAGATAACTGTGTCTCTCTAATTTCAGAAGAAAAAAGTGTGTAGGTACCTTATTTTTAAAGCCAGTTTTGTTTCCCAAAATGCCTGGAAAATCGAGCTGATCCATTAAAATTGCTGTTCCCTCAGTGTTTCATCTTAGAGGGATTCTTCTACACAGGGATAATTTATTGCTGCTTGACAGTGTGTCCGTAATACACATTATTAGCAAACTCCCAGAATTTTGTTCTCACATGCTAAAATAAAGTGGAAAACGAAAATTTTTTGTTTCATGTCCATCATCCCAGATTATCTGAGATTTATTTCTGAATACAATCTTTACAGAGTAGGTGAGAAGCCATCATTAGAGGTTAAAGACATCATTGTGTTCTTATGTGGATTTTCACCTTGGGTTATTTAGTTCCTCAAAACTTTTGTGTCTTTAAATCAATAGATCAGGAAAGTTGTGAAAATCCATTTTTCAAAGGTTGTTGATTTCAGTTTACCCATGCAGGATTCTGCCTTTTCTACAATAAACATCTCTTAAAGCTGGTTTTTTGTAAGAACACCCAGAGACAGCCAAACCCCAATGAATAAAGGGGTGCTTAAAGACTTGAACTCAGCCCTGTTAGAGCAGATCTGCTTTCTGCTTACAGTCACATTAATACCAACTTAATTTTAAGTTAATAATGCCTAAATAGGTTGCTAGTTTTTGTCATCACTAGGAAATTAAATCGAGCTGACTGTGCTTAAATTACTGGTTTTGGTTAAGTAGCTCAAAGCAGAGCAGCAGCACTGAGAACTCACCCTGGTCCTGCCTTCCTGCAGACCTGGTGCCCTGCCGAAAGCTCTGGGATGCATCCAGGGAAGCTCTTGTTTAAATCGTGACCTGGGAGGCATGTTAGTACCGAGTGATACTCTGATGGAGAAAATTGGCAGGATGTTAGCAAATAAATATTGTATTAATCATATTAAAAATGGGTTCTTGTGGTCACATGGATGGGTTTTAAAAGGGTTTCAATGAACTAACAGTGGATGCAACAGGATTTTGGGAGCCTGGAGAGGAGAAGGCTCCAGGGAGATCTTAGAGCACCTTCCAGTGCCTAAAGGGGCTCTGAGAGTTGTGTTATGAGCAGTGGTGCTGAAAGGGATTATGGAGCAGGTGGGTGTAAACACCAGCAGCAATGCTGTAGCAAAAAAGGCAATTTAAATTTTTTTAAAAAATTTTTAGGTGTATGAGCAAGAAAATACTTAGAAGAGAACAGATTTCATTTCTGTATTTGGCGCTTGTGACTTTCCTGTGTATGATTTCCATTTCAACGTCCTGAAATAGCTCCTGGATAAGTTATAGGGGAACGTAAGAAACGCAAAAATAGTGTGAGGACTAGAAGAAACACACACAGAGAAGCACAGAGC
The DNA here is from genome assembly GCA_013398955.1 of Callaeas wilsoni. Lineage (NCBI taxonomy): Eukaryota > Metazoa > Chordata > Aves > Passeriformes > Callaeidae > Callaeas > Callaeas wilsoni. The sequence goes on from VWPU01012286.1 coordinate 71,456, forward strand.
TAAGTCTGGTTGGGTTATCAGAGGGAGCATCTGACTGCAGGAGCATCCCAGAGAAAATTCCAGGCACCAAGTGCCCTCCCATGCATCCAAGGAAGCTGGTGTGTTAAAGGGGGAACCCTTTAAAGGTGGACTGCCCATTGTAAGGAGTGATCCAAGGAGAAGAGCCCTTCTCATCTCTAAAATTGATGACTTTTCTTTTAAAACTGCAGAGACTAGTGCAAGGTGTGTTCTTGTCAAGGATTAGGCTGGTTGTGGGTGACGTTAAAATGGATGAAACTATGAGGAGTATTTTCTTCCCAGGCAGAAAGAATCGCAGGAAGGCACCAGGCACCGTTAACCCCTGGCTGTGGCACAGGGGTTGTGTGAGGGGGTGATGGAGTTTGCTGACTGAGACATTAGTTTTTATTTAATGGGCCAACCTTTGCATTAAAATTACCACCTCGTTCTAGTTAAAAATTTCTGTGGAGGATGGCACTGTGGGAAGGGGGGGTTTGGGATACAGCTCAAATTAACTGGAGCTGGAGACAAGCCTGAAAATGTTGTGGAGCACAGGGTGAATATGGGAATGGAATTGGATTGAGAGTGAAGGTTAAAAAGGTTTATATTTATATGATAAATGTATTCCCCTCTATAGAACCACAGAATTGTTAAGATTGGAAAAGCCTTCCAAGACCATGGAGTCCAACCATCCCTCACCACTGCCAAGGCTACCATTGACCTATGTCCCCAGGTGCCACATCCGCAAAGCTTTGAAATCCCTCCAGGGATGGGGACTCACCACTGCCCTCAGCAGCTGTGCCAGAGCTGGACAACCCTTTCCAGGAGGGAATTTTCACAATACCAACCTAGACCTGCCCTGGCACAACCTGGGGCTGTTTCATCTTGTCCTGTCCCTGTTCCCTGGGAGCAGAGCCCAGCCTCACCTGGCTCCACTCTCCTGTTAGGAAGTTGTGGAGAGCCAGAAGGTCCCCTCGAGCTTCCTTTTCTCCCCAGCTCCCTCATTATATGAAGGAATCTCTCAAAGCTGTGAAATACCTGTGGGAACCTGGCCTGCTTGGGAATGTGATGATGTGGTGGGTGGTGTCTGGAGGGTCTCCACATAGGACCATTTGAAGGAGGGATTTATGCAGTGCAGCCACCGCTGTAATTGCTGTATGCACACCATATATAAACTTCCTTTCTCCCCAAATCCATCCCATCCCAAGTGTTCACCTCTGGCTGCTGTGTGCTGGGAAAATAACTTAGGGAACTGTATAAAATGGAGTTTCAAGTGCGCGTCAACACCAGGTAAAACGATGCAGCAAGACAAAGCCGCTATTGAAATCCTCTGCCTCCAGGTGATGTATTGTAGTACCTGGATGTCTCCAGGTGATCCCTTGTGCTCCTGGAAGCCAGGCTTCACCAAGGGACGGCTGGACACTATTCATGGCATTTCCAGAAAAAGTGCCACGTGCGTTGATCAGTCTTTGTCTGCATCTAAAACTCATCCCTGCCGGTTCTGCCTCGCCATCAGAACTCCTGGCCTGACTGATGTTTGAAGTGATCTAAGGATACCTCAGATGTATTGTCAAGGGACTCAGTGCTAAATAAATTATAGGAAAGATGAGATCCTAGCGAGCATTTGGATAACATAAGCAAGATTAATGGTTTGGAGCCTGTTTTCTGAACAGTGGGACGGGATTGATCAAAGAGAAAAAATCGTCTCAGTGGCTCCTTTGTAGCGAAACTTTCAAGAGCTGAAAATGAGCAGCTGAAGTAAGAAATGCAGAGCTTAGGGAAGAACCTTGTGATGAAAAACTAGGGTGGGAGGTTATGAAAGTACAGGTTGACAGCTCTGTCCTCTTTATCAACCTTTCCCCATAGGGATCTGCTGTAGATGATTTTGGACAGGCTGCTGTAGCCTGGATAGGTACTTTGAAATTTTTTTACAACATTTTTTAAAAATCAAAGACTTTTATTGTACTGTGAATAAGATTTGAGTTTCTAGAAAGCTGGTTTCTTCTGCTGTCTGGGGAAAAAAGAGCTGAAGAGGTGGAAGGCTGATCTCCCAGGGAAGGTGACTGTGCCTGAGGATCTGGGAAGAAAGGCAAGGGCAGATTTTCACATGCCTCACTCCCTGCCAGTAATGTTTCTTGCAATTCCTGCTCCTTAAGTCAGAATTTAGGACTTTGTTTCCGTACTTGATTCTCAGGGGAAGAAATTTAGAATTTCCCCGTGTTTGAGTGTTGCACCCAGATGTGGTGGTCTGGTAGGGAGGGGGAAGGACGAGGCTGGAAATGAGCAGGGGAGCTTAGGGACACAGGAGTGCTCAGAGCTCATGGAATATCCTGGATTGGAACGCAGGGCAACCAAATTTTTGGATACAAAACACTCAGATAAGGTCTGAACTTCCCTTGCTCTCAGAAGAGTCAGACCCATTCCAGGGCTGAAATCCGTGACATTCAGAACAAGTGAGGCACCAAAGGTAGAAGACTGTGGCTTGAATAATTCCGACAGAATCGAGTTGGAATGTCACTGAAACCAAGCAGTGGGAAATGGGAGATAAAGGTTATCAAAGTTGTCCACACCAGCCCCAACGACCACACAATTTTCCATACAGTTCTGTAAAATGGCCCTGCGTGTTTAATGCATTGAAGGACACACGTCCACTTTGCTTAGCTGAAGAAATTAGGGTACAAAACTGCTGCCCTTGAGGGAAATGTCATTTTTTGCAGTTAAATTTTGCCGTTCCGTTCACTGAAGCGTGTAAGGATGAGATTTAGGATGATATTCTGCCTTTTTCCAGTATCTTTCTTTAAAAGATGTTGCCCTGACTAATCTAACAGTGGGGATGGGCTTTCATTTAGCTCAACCCAAATAGCAGAGCTGGTATAAGAATAAACACGAATGTGCTCATTCAATATCAATAGAGGAGATTGATTTTGTAAAAACATTGCAAGGAGAAAGATGGTTTAAACCCATTTGTTCCATCCCCAGAATAACGATGTGTAAATTGTGATCACTCTTACACTCCAAGTGTCAGTTTTAATTTGAGTCTTTTATAAACCACTTGATTGTTGAATATTGCAAAGAAATTTAACGCCCTTGGAAGAAATCAGAAAGAATCCTGCTATTGAGGTAATTAGATACAAATTTGAGTGGGGATTTTTTTAATAAAGATTAAATGATCTGTTCAACTGTTTCAGGCCCTACTTGAGATACACACACCTGTGTCTAGCTTGTAGAGCATTTTCCTCATTAATTAAGAGCACTTTCCTTGTGTTATTACTTAATTGAGTATCACAGGGAACCTGATGAGACAATGAAATGGTCTTAATTGCATACAAACTAAATGCATGTTACTCCACATGCTGGAGTGTTCCACGACATGACCCCAGCTTGTCATCGCGCGCTAATGGCCGCGGTGCTTGCTCGGGGGAGAGGGAGCCCTCCTGGAATGAATACAGCGTGAACCTCAGCCACGGGCTGGGCAGGGAACGGCTGGAGAGCAGCCCTGGCCGGAAGGATTTGGGGGTGCTGCGGGATCAACAGCTGGACGTGCCCTGGCCATGTGCACAGGCACCCAGAAATCCTCGCGTCCTGGGCTGAGGGGGGATTCTGCCCCTCTGCCCCTGTGCTCGGGTGAGACCCCACCTGCAGAGCTGCCCCAGCCCTGGGGCCAACAGCAGGAGGACGTGGAGCTGCTGGAGGGAGTCCAGAGGAGGCCCTGGAGCTGCTCCAGGGCTGGAGCCCCTCTGCTCTGGAGCCAGGCTGGGAGAGCTGGGGGTGCTCACCTGGAGAGGAGAAGGCTCCAGGGAGAGCTCAGAGACCCTTCCAGGGCCTAAAGGGGCTCCAGGAGAGCTGGAGAGGGACTTGGGACAAGGGGAATGGCTTCCTGCTGCCGGAGGGCAGGGATGGATGGGATATTGGGAAGGAATTCTTGGCTGTGAGCAGGTGCTGAGGCCCTGGCACAGGGTGCCCAGAGAAGCTGTGGCTGCCCCTGGATCCCTGGAAGTGTCCAAGGCCAGGTTGGACAGAGCTTGGGACAGCCTGACCTGGTGGAAGGTGTCCCTGCCCGTGGCAGGGGTTGGAACTGGGTGATCTTTAAGGTCCCTTCCCACCCAAGCCATTCTGGGATTGTGTAAATCAAGCACTTTCCTATAGTCAGTTTTCCCCACTTAGCAGACTTAAGAAGTTTTCCATGTTTGACAACATTCGGTTTTCAACCATCTAAACACACTTGGCTGTTTACGTTTCACAGGGATGTATCCCATTTCATAGGGATGTCTGTTTCCCTGCAGTTTCAAACTGATAATTACAAAGGTAAATGACCATGTTTAACTTTAAAAATAATATGTAAGACTTGTTTTCTGTGAGTGTACACATGTCCTTCTGGACTGCCAGGGGCTTGTGTAGAAACAATAAATTTATTCTTCTGGGATTAATCCCTACTCTGCTTCTCCAGCCCACTCCTTTTTTTTTTAAATTTTCTGTTGGGAGAGTGGAAACGAGAGTGAAAGAAGGAAAAAACTCTTCCCGGTTTCATGTTTGTCTGTGCTCATCTTTCCCAAGCAGCAGGTAGATGTGTCAACACCATGAATTATGGATGGAGCTGCTGGAGCCCACGGAGCGCTGCGGAGCCGCAGTGGAGTTGACCTGTTTTATTCATCCCTCAGCAGCAGAACTCCCCGTGGGACTGGGAAAACCCAAAACCTTCCCGTTTTCTGTGCTTGGGAAGTTAGTCCTGGATTATACTGATTAAAACTTGGCAAGGAGAAGCTGGAGAGCTTTCACACCTTTCCAGTATGGAAAATTCTCTTGTTCGAGAGGATATTTCAATCTGAAAAACAGTTGTCAAAGGCAAAGTTATGTTTTTCTCTCTTGGAAATGAACTCTTTTGCAGTGTGCCAAGATATTTTTTTAGGTTTAGGGGGAAAAGATGGCAAAAGATGCCTTGCCATCAGGGCAAGGGAAAGACAAAAGCAGGGACTCGACATGGACTGCGCATGACACAGGAGCTGAGTTCTTGTATGACTTGGAGTGAGATGTGTGGTTTGTCTGGATTTTTGTTTTCCATATCCCTGGAAAGGAATGATTGATATTTCCCCTGCAAGGCGGTTTTCAGGCTTCTTGGATAAAAAATTTGCAGGGATTAATTATATGGCACAAAAACTCTTGTAGCTCTGGGGTTTGGCATTGGTGCCACTCAAAAGTAATGGTGAGAACTGAAGAAAAAGCTGGTTTTTATCATGCTCTGAACCCCTCGAGTGCCTTACACAGTCCTAGCAAAGGTAGGGTGGCAGTGAACCGACATCTTTTATCTTCTGCATTTTTGTATTTTGAATGTGTGCCCGTTCCAGCAGTCATCATGTAAGGAATTCGATAGTGGGAGGATCTGAATGGGTTCCATTTCCATTCTGTTTGTTGTCGTTACACCCGGTTTAATTTTTCCTGTTGTATTCCTGTGTATAGACACAGCCTGTGTGCGACTGCATTCCTGGTGGGGAAGGGTGGGAGAGCTGGATTTTACCATTTACCATCCTATTTGAGGGAGTTTTTGCCTTCCTTTTATTGTTTTCCTTAAACAATATTTTTGATTATTATTGTATTTTGTATGAGGAAGGGCTGCAATAGGTGTAATTTATTTTAAATACTCAATTTCTCTTAAAATGCCCTATTTTCTTGGCAAAGTGGATCTTGGAGCTTTGTCTGCTGGGAGAGGAAATTATTATTTCATTTACTTACTTCTGTTTTTAAATCTGTTTTTTCAATCTGTTGCTGATTTTAATTGTTTTTAAGTCAAGAATCCCAGCTTGGTGATTTAAAACATTTGACAGTAAACTTTTTTTTTTTAAAATTGTGCTTTTGTTTTCCTAAAAGAAATTTCTGCTCCCTGCTTCGTCAAATATCAAAATATCAGTCATACACTGTCGTCCTTTCATTAAAATCAGAACTCCTGTATTTTAGCCGCTGCTTCTATGAACACTTATTTTAAGCAATGACATCTAATTAGTAATTTGAGAGTCTTTAATTTTTTATTATGTAGGAAACAGAGAATGATACGTTTCAGTGGTGATGTGTGCTAGGAGCTATCGTAAAACTTCCCTTGGAAACTGGAATTCAGATTAATACAGCATGGGCTGCACAAGTGTTTGTGTTCATAGAACTACTTTCCACTTCCTGAATTCCTGAGAAAAGCAACAGTCTTCTCCCAAAACAGACTGGGATGTCAGCAGCAGGATCGATCTGACAGGTGTTTCCATAGAATCACAGATGGTTTGGGTTGGAAGGCACCTTAAAGATCATCCATTCCCACTCCCAGCCATAGGCTGGGACACCTTCCACTATCCCAGGGTGTCCCAAGCCCCATCCAGCCTGGCCTTGGACACTTCCAGGGATCCAGGGGCAGCCCCAGCTGCTCTGGGCACCCTGTGCCAGGGCCTCAGCACCCTAACAGGAAACAATTCCTTCCTAGTATCCCATCTATCCCTGCCCTGAGGCAGTGGGAAGCCATTCCCCCTTGTGCTATCCCTCCAGCCCCTTGTGCAAAGTCCCTCTTTCGGACTGTTCTAGAAAATACAAGGTGTGAACCTGTCTCAGCTTGTTTGGCGTGGAAGATAAACATCAAATCACTCACGTGAAAGATGTTGCTTTTTTTCCCTTTTTCTACCCAGATGTTAAAGTGCTCTCTTGGTGCTTGGATATTGTCACAACCATTTTGCATCCCCAAATCTGTGTGTACCTATCTGAAGGGGTTTTTCTCAGGCTGTGTGAGCGGAGCAGGACAGAGTAGGGCTGAGGTCAGGGGTACCAGGCCTTGTAAAACAATTTCAGCGTCTCTTTGTACGGATCTGTTTGTCTTGTGATCCATCAAAACCCAGCTGGGGAATTTGTCCGGGCTGATGGCTCGTTTCCTCCTTGGAGAGACCTTCAAAGGCTGCCATACAAGTGGTTGACATTCTTCACAGACACATGGTTGTTCCAGCAGGTTCATTAATGCAACGCTGCCTTCAAGCTCTTTGGAAGTTTAAGGGTCTAATTCTCTCGTTTACACCAGTGTGGAACAGGGTAGGAATCGTAATGACTCGAGCTTTTGTAGTCTGTGTACAAAAAGGGAGATTGAATTTGATGCGTTTGGTGGGAATTAAGATCAGAAAGGAATATTAGATCATCTATGCTAATTATGAGTAAATTAGATGGTGCAAATTCTGAGCAGGAAAATAAATGCACACTGTGATTCCTTACGGGATGAACTCTGTCACAAGGAGCTGATGGGTGAGAAGAGGGTGTTGATTGCTGAGGCTGCTCTGATGGGGCATAGCTGATGTTCACTTGGGCATAATCCATGCATCAGACAAAAAGGGAATGGCATCCCTTTCTCCCTGGGCTTAATCTGATCCTTGGGCTGATCATGAGGGCGGTGGGCAAGATGCTCTGGGCTGCCTGAGCAGAGGCTCCTGCAGAGCTCACAACGCCGGTGCTCTGTCACCTTTGTAGCTGCTGTTTAGGGAGCTGCAGGCTGGGCTTAGATTGGCTTTAGTCCTCCTTGCCAGATCAGAGAAGTCCAGCTTCCTCACCTGGTTTTCCTAAGTCCTGTGCTGTATGCAGTTTGGGGCATTAAAGGCTCCTCTTGAATGGCCAGCCAGAGCCTTCCACTTCCCAGAGGGGTTCCGAGAGTTCTGGAGAGGGACTTGGGACAAGGGGGAATGGCTTCCCACTGCCCGAGGGCAGGGTTAGGTGGGATATTGGGAAGGAATCCTTCCCTGTGAGGGTGGGGAGGCCCTGGCACAGGTTTCCCAGAGAAGCTGTGGCTGCCCCTGGACCCCTGGAAAAGTTCAAGGCCAGGTTGGAGTTCTAACAATCTTTAGGGTCCCTTCCAACCCAAAGCATCCCGTGATTCCTCTTAACATCAGCCTGTGGTGTTACTCAGGTGATCAGTGGTGGTTTTGGACAAGACAAGCCCAAGTATCAGCCCTGTTTTCCTTGTTTCTGGCTGCCAGCTGGATATGGAGTCATTGATTGCTGTCCTTGGAGCACAGTAGTCCATATTGCTTTAAACCCATTTAGACACATATGTTTGACTGTAATTATTGCCTTAATATGTAACTGCAAGTTTTTGATAGACTTGTTCAGAGCCTCCAAAAAGGAAAGTAGCGTAAAATGGATTTACATGTTCAAAGATCAGGAGGGACTGACATAATCCTTTCTTTGGATGAAAGACCTTCCTGAAGCTTGGAACTGAGCAATTTTTTTTCTTTTTTTGGTCTTTTGGAAACATCCAATAGTCAAGTAAAGATATTGAGTCCAAGAGTTATTAAATCCTGATGGATCCTTCTGATGTGCACTTGGAAAGCTTTTCTATGTTGGCCTGGCCTTTTATCTGCTCGGTCTTCAGATGCTTCTATTTTATCTATTTCTGAACTTTCAGAACTCCAGAAAGCCTTTCAGCCCAATTTAATATGGAATAAAGCAAAAAGCATGGTTTGATTCCAGACCAAGTCGGTCAGGCAACAGTTAGATAAGTATAATTAGACTTGTAATTGGAATGCGTTGTAGACAATTAGTTTTTGTAAATGTGTGTAATTTAATCCCAAGTAAAGGGTCAGGAGGACCTTGCTGTGAAAGAGGTTAAGGAGTAACATGTATAATTTCCAGGCCTTCTGATGCTCATGTCTGGCACAGCTGGAGAGGAGCATGTCCATCTTTCCAATGGCAGCAAAAAATCCACCCTCCACAAGGTGAGTCAGGGCTTCTGTTCTGCCTTTGTCTCCCAGTATTCATTCCAAGAGCAGCCTTAATAAATCCACGGAGGATGCTATCGCAGCAGTGATTTAGAGAATCCCCCATAAAAAACCAAAGTCTGTGAGGTAACAAGACCCACTCTGTGGGAGTCCATTCAGCTTTTAGGGAAGCTCCTGAGAAACGGGATCCGATCTCATCCCGAGGACTCAATTCGTGCTCTCTGTGGCAAAGGGCTGCAGGATCTCACCCGCGCGCTTACACGGCAGCACTCGGGATGTTTTTCTTCCTGCAATCCTTTTGTCAGGAAAGGGGCAGCCCTTCAGCCTCCAAGGTCAGCCCAGGAAAAGGGTCTGCTTCCCAGCATGTGGTACTCATTTGCCTGGAATTTTTGACACCACTTATTACAATACGGCGCAGCTGCAAGTTCCCAGGCTCTTGTTTTTGGGGTAGGGTTGAATGGTAGGAGAGAAATGCCCAAACTTCTCCCTGGAATCTTACAACATGGCTTGCGTGCGGAGCGGGGTGCACAGGGAATACATTCCCAGGATTTAACAGATCCTGCACCATTATGGTTGGTCTTTATAGCTTTAGCAAAACAACCTCGGTGTGTCGGAGTCCCCGAGAACGGGTTGGCGGTGCTCGTGACCGGCTGCACCTGGGCTTTGCCAGAGTTCTCCGTGTTATTTATGGCTCCCGGGCTGCACTGTGCGTGACCCAGGTTCTGTCGGCACAGATGTCGGGGCTGGGGGTGGATTCCATGGAAGGAGTCGGCAAAGGGGACTTGCAGCTCGGGGTTAGTCAGCTACAACAAATGCAAAGCCTGGAAGAGCAGGTTCTGGTTTCCTGCCTTCTGCTGTAATAGCAGGAGCAGTGTAACCGTATGATTAACAGCAAGAGTCCTAAAGTAGCAGGATACTAAATACTGGGAATTCAAAGGAAACCTCAGCTTCTGGCAATTACAGAGTCTGTGCAGCGGAGAGATGGAGCTTCTGACTCCAGTGTTATTTGTGACCTACTTGGAACTGAAATGTTGCAAGAGACTGTTTGTTTAACACTCAATTGCTATTTTTCTTAAAGTTATACCATATTCGGGTTAAATACAATCCTTTGAACATGGACTGATAGATAAACATTCTCCACAGAAAATTCCATCAGTTCTTGTCTTAGTTTTTATTGCCAGCAAATGCTCAATGTGTTCCTTCTTTTTCCATTGCAAGAACACCCGCCCCAAACTTCCATAACCTTACCTCTCATGTATCCAATATTTTATAGAGCAATCACAAAGGGTAGTAAATTGAGTAAAACATACTATCCTTGGCAGGATTTCCCTTATGACTAAATCCAATATGAACAAAGAGGACAAGGGCAAATAACTTCACTTATTCAGGTCATTTTTCATAAGAATCATAAAAATTAGATAGAAAAGGCCGATTAGATTATCTCTCCTCTCTTCCATTTTGCCAGTTCTGAGTTGTTCTGTACAGTAACCTTGTGAAATTTTACTTGTCCAAATGGAAGAAAGATAATTTTCTTGATGGTTATTATTTTTTTTGAGTGGAAAAGGATGGATGGTTTTTCCATCTGGGCTAGAAAATACTTCTTGTGCTTCTACAAGGCTCATTTTTAATTTCTACAACTGTCTCCTCTTCAACAGTTTTATGTTCCTCTTTTTGGGCACCGGTGATCTTATCGTGAGGCGTTGCCTGCGCTTGGGCCCATGTTTTTAATTCCACCCCGTTATTCCAGTTGTTCAAGTATTGGAATAACCCTGAGGCCATCTGTAACAATTTCACCCCATTGTGTTTCTGCCCTTCAAGTGCTCGCCAGGATTAATGTGCCAACAACAACAGATTGTTCTTGCTGTATAGTGGGAAATGTTTATAATGCTCTTCAGATTAAAATAATTTAAAATCCTCTTAAAAAGATGTTTCTTCCCCACCCCCAAGAGAACTGCCAGAGAAGTGTATGTAAGATGACTTAAACTGCCCAAAACAATAAAAACTAAGTCTCTTACAATGGTGAAGGACCATGAAGAGTTGGAGAGAAGCTGTCAGCCCAGCAGCTCTAGAGCTTGTGTTTAACTCCACATGTGTGGCTTAATTGCTGTGCTGAGCTTCTCACAAGCTGAAGAAGGCAGTGGAATGTTTTTGACATTTGTTGCTCTAAATTACAATTGTATCAGTACCATTAAAGTGTCCCAAAAAATGCTAAAATTAATACGGGTTTAGAAGGAGTTAATGTTTAAGGAGTGTATGTGCTTATCTGCAGCTGAAAGGTCACTGAGTAAATTCTTCAATGATCCCAGTGTTGTGGGGGTGCTGCTGAAATGACACATCTTGTTCTGTTTCCAAAAAAAAAAAAAAAATCCGGTTTGGGACTCTGGAGCAAATGGGGATGTGTCTCATATTGCTGGGAAATAGGGAATCACAGAATCATGTCATGGAATCCCAGAATGGTTTGGTTTGAGAGGGACCTTAAAGCCCATCCAGTGCCACCTCCTGCCATAGGCAGGGACATCTTCCACTGTCCCAGCTTGCTGCAAGCCCCGTCCTTGGACACTTCCAGGAATCCAGGGGCAGCCACAGCTTCTCTGGGCAACCTCAGGGTGCCAGGGCCTCCCCACTCTCACAGGAAGGAATTTGTTCCCAGTATCCCATCTAACTCTGGCCTCTAGCAGTAAGAAGCCATTTCTTCTTGTTGTGTCCCTCCAGGCCCTTGTAAATAGTCTCTCTCCATCTTTATTATTGCCTCCTTCAGGCTTGAAGGCCACAATTAGGGGACTGGAAGTGCACATGGCCAGGGCCTGTCCACCTTTTCATCTCCCAGCACCCCCAAATCCTTCTCCACAGGACTGTTCTCAATGACTTCTTCTCCCTGTATGTTCTTATACCCAGTGCAGCACTTGGCCTTGTTGAACCTCATGATTCCCATGAATCTCCTGCTTCTCAAGCTCATGCAGGTCCCTCTGGATGGCCCTGTCCTTCAGGAGTGTCACCTGCACTGCTCAGCTTTCGGGAGCAGTGTTTTGATGGAGTAAAATGGTTTGGCATGGTTTTGGAGCATGCACTGTGAGGTATCCTATAGATCCTATGCCAGCAGGTCTGGGACCACACGTGTGTCATCTTCATCTCTTCAGCATCTCACGAGTGAATTGCTAGGAGTGGAATTTTGGAGGGAAAATAAGGGAAAGGAATGTGGCCAGCTCAGTCAGGGGGGAATTAGGTGCCTTAGTCTGTTCTCATGCTGAAGGAGTCTCAGCATCCAGGGCTTGGACCTCCGCAGCCCCTCCTGGGTTCCTGAATTACTGTAGACTCCTGGGTGACGTTAGGGAAATCAGGCAAGTCTATAATTTATGAACGGGAGATATATTGAATGTGACAGGGAAAACAAAGAGAAATTAGGATCCGCAGAATGAACATTTGTGACAGCAGCAGAGGATTCTTGGAAGCTGGTTGTGGGTCATAATGCTATAATAAAGGGAAAGAAACCTTTAATATATAATAAGGTGGCCTTTTTTGAGAACCATTTTTTGATACATGTATTTGGTTATATTTTAGTCTAAAAAATAGGGTCTCCTGGTCAGACACATAAGAAAAGAAGGTTTTATGCTTAACAACATCCATAATAACCCTTCTTCTGTCTCTTTAGCCACTTCTCATATGTTGATGCCATTCCTGGGCATCCTGCATCCAAATCCCTCTGTGAGAACACAGATCTGAGGGATGCTGTCCCTGTTCTCTGTGGCTCTTGCGTTGTGAAGTTTGTCTGCCTTTTGAAATGGAAGAGGGGACTACAGTCCATGGCAACACACAGGGATTTTACTTAAAAATACTCCTGTTTTGGGAGAGTGGTTTCACTGTGAAATAAAACTGGCATCCTTTAGCTCCATTCTCCATAAAATCCATGGATGGGAGGGTGGCCATGTACAGACTTGCTGTACATTAATTTCGTTTGCAAAAGCACTGTAATTATACATCTCTCCTGCCAGTTTGGCACAGGAGGACAAGTAAAATCCCAAGCGGAATGCCTTCCCCATGAAAAGTCTTTCTGTATGTTTTTTTTCTCCCTTAGCTTGAACATAATAACCTGATTGGCAAACCGTTTAAAAAATGAATTGCGGGGCTTCCAGCGTGAAATGATTGGCTCCATAGGAGTTAGGGCTTTTGCATACGTGGGGGAAAAATCCAACTGTGCCGCCGAGATCCGCTGGGATGTCCTCTTGGAGAGCCTGCCAAGCTGCAGTGACCTGGAATGCATCCAGCTGGTGCGTCACCTCTGCTACCAGCGCTGCATTTCTTCAGCTTTTAACTCAATTCCTGCTCTCAGTGGCAGCTGTTCAGTTCTTCTGCCAGAGATAGCTTTAGGAGGGGGGGAAAAAAAAAGAACTGCAAATAGAGGAATTGTTTGGAATATTGGGTCTAAACATAGATGATGGTGGTGATGGCTGGTTCCATTTTTAGCTTCCTAAAGAAACAAGGCTTATCCAGCAGTGACAACTGCTCGTTGACTGCTTCCTCTCCAGTTGTGAGTGCAGGGGCCAACTTCAGCCAAATTTTGATTAAAAACCAAGTTTTGCTCCAGATTTTGGTGTTTGGTGGATGAGGACATTTGACTTTGGAGCTCAGCGGTGACTTCTTTTTGACCGTGTGGCTGCAGGCACTGAATGCAGGGCAGGGGAGGGAGAGGGGGTCTTACAAAGCACAGGAGCAGGAGAGGTGGAGGAGTGGGCGCCTCACCGGTGTGTGAGCTCTGCTATCAGGGTAGAGAATAAAAATCATGGCAAAACCGGGTCGCAGCAGTTCCCCGTCTCAAAGAGAGGCCCACGCGGTGTCACCAGGTAGGCTCCCACCAGGGGATGTCTTCTCCTGTTCTGTTCCCACCTCTCCTTGTGCTGCCATGACCGTTTGTGGATCACTGAGGCTTAGGGAACGTTTTAGGCCATGTTATTTGGAGCTTAGATGAGCTTAAGGCAGCCGTGAGAGTGAAGGCCGGCGAGAAGCCCGTCTGAGGCGCGAGTGGCTCCTCGCGGCCCTCAAAGCCGCTTTGCCTTAAGGAGCCTGGCTCCGGGCAGGATTATCCTGCTGGCCGGGAGAGCGCGGTGGGAGCCGAGTGGGCATGGAAGTGTCTCTGGGGAGGAGGATCAGCACCTCAGTGTCACCCTCGGCGCCTGAGCAAAGGTGAGATGTTGAGTTTATCAGCTCGAGTCCTCAGGGTTTCTCTCCTGCTTTAGAACCGCATGGGCTCGTTCAGGTGGAAGGGACCGGCCAGGAACGTCCAGGCCACCTGGCTGACCAAATTCACACCATGTTCTTAAGGGCACTGCCCAGGTGCCCTGACAGGCTTGAGGCATGGAGCACCTCCGCAGAAAGCCACTTCCAGCATTTGGCCGCTCTCTTGGTAAAGAAGTGCTTCCAAACGTCCAGCCCGAAGTGGCCAGGGCGACAGTCCCTTCTTGCCCAGCTCTCTGACGCGTGCCAGGCTGTGGTTTGCCCTCCCTGCTGGCTCCAGCTGACCAGCACCCCCAATCCCTGTCCGCAGGGCCGCTCTCCAGCCTCTCCTCTCTACGGATTTGGGTGGATTTGTACAAACATCTGCTGGACCGTGGCTGGTGAAGGCCACGTTCTCTGCTTCCAGCCCTGGGCAGGCTTTGTGGCCGTGCATTCCCGGCTCCACCGGCTGTGGGAAAGGCCATGTCTTTGGGAATTGTACCAACCTGGAGAATAAAAGCTGCAGCATTAGTTTTGGAGAGGACTTTGCCCTGTTTGGGATCTGGCAGAAATGTTTTAGGATTTAGTGATGGAGAAATGCTCTGGCTTCAGAGCTCTTTAAGATGCCCTCCCAGAGTCTGTAGGGAGCTCTCAGCCGAGGGAAGTGAACTGGTGACCTGGAAAAAGAAAATGAAGGAAACGAGATTAGTCTGCTCAAGAGGGAATGCCATCCTGGGATTTATTTTGATGCCTGTCAAAATACCAGTCTGAAAGGCTTTGTGCAGTGAAAATTTGTGGTTTGTGATTGGAGAGAAAAAAATACATACTTTTGAGATATATATAGATATATATATGTAAAAAATATAGAGATTGGTTCCTGGGTGGGGTTCTGGGAGCGCTTCGGAGAGGCCACTCTGCATGATATCCTTTATTTAGCAACTGTCATGCCCGTTTGTGGGATCTGTGGTGATAGAACCTGTCCTGGGAAACGCCTGAAATCCAGAATCATGAAATATTTAGTGGACCGTTCACTGCTAATGGGCTCCAGCCCCGCGCCAGCACCACAAGATCAGTAACAAAAGGCTCTGTGTACCAGTGCCAAGCTGCCTGAGACTGCTCTGAGTTTGTTCAAGTCTTATTTCAGGTTTTATCAAAGGCAAAATCTCAGTCCAACAAGGCAGGGTTTGGTTGGTGGAAGCCAGCAAAAGCTTGTTTTATTTTCCTTACTCAGAGGAAACCTGGGATATGTCATGTGGCATACACAGAAGTGAGTTATTTTTTTTCAGCAGTAGATAAATTGATGTGAGAAAAAATACACAGTATTGATTTTCCTTTTCCTGTGGCTTTTGAGAGGTTGTTAATGCAGCAAGTACACAAGAGCACTCATATGTCTGTCTGCACAGTAATCGCTAATAAATTGACTTTCTTAAAAACAATTTTTAGTCTGTAGTTTTAGTGACTTGATTTGTGGAGTAGATGATATCTCCTGGCACATAATTACTCATTTTTGGGCCGTGTAAAAGGGGGGAGGATAAATTTTCCTGCATTATCTGTAGCACTGAACATCTCTCCTATTACTCATACAAGTTTTTTCTCTGCGTCTTCTTCCTTACTGTAGCTGAGCAAAGAGGTTTTAAGGATCTGAGGCTTTTCCCAGTGTTAAAATTTACAGTACAAACACTTTCTAGAGCTAACTCTTGTGCATTCTGATGCAGCAGTGGTCATGATCATGACAAGGATGATGATTTATACTCAGGGGACCAACAGTTCGTTTGTCTCAGTGTCTCCAGAGTGACTGCAGAGAACTTGTTTTCCTTTGGGGAAAAAACCCAAACCTGCAGCAGGACCCATGGTGATAATCATATTAACAGTACTGTGAAGGCAATTTAATGTCATGGGACAGAATGTGACATGCAAGGCCCTGTCTGGTGGTGGTGGTGATGATCTGAGGATGCTGAGGAAGGCACTGGCTAGGAGCTGACCTATGGAGTGGGATGAGGTGTTGGTCCGTGCTTGGGGAATTGTGGTGGATGTCCAATGGAAGCACTTCTGATCCTGGTGCACAGGTGGGCACATGGTGATGCTTAGGAATCACTGGTGTTCATGGACACTTCTGTGTGTTGCTCTTTGTTCTTACTGTTCAGGGCTTGCAGTCAAAATTTGGGCGTCATTAATATTTTCTTCCCATTATCCAGTGCAGGATTGCATTGTGTCCAATTTCTTCTGGATATGCTCTACGCAGTCAGTATTATCTGGGATTTGTTGTCCCAGAGGTTTTGTTCTAAAGCCTTGTAGGTTGCCATGGTGGCACAGGGACCATGTTGTCACTGTTGTGAGAAGAGACAGACATTGATTATATTGTTCTGAGGTGATTTATTCCCAATAACTCCGTGTCTTGGCAGTCATCTGGTGATCTCAGTTCTCATGACAGTGATCCTTCTTCAGCATTGCCCCTGACAGGATTTTCCTGATTATTCCGTTGGTCTTTGCTGTTGTTCTAATCTACCACTTGTTTTTAGCCACTTTTATGGTTTTTGGTCTCTCTTCCCATGGTGGTTCTCAAGGTCCTGCCAGATCACCCTTTATATGAGGAACCTTTATATGGAGGAACAGCGAGTCTGTGAAGGAACAGTGACTGCATTGTGAGGTACGGAGTGAAATTTAGGACTTTTAATTCTTGCACATTCACAGCATTCCTTTTTTCCCCCCACTTTATGTCCTGTTGACAGTGCAAATGGTTTCTGCAGGAGGGCCTTGGACATCTGTGTGTTTGGCTGTTTATTGCAGCAGGCTTTTAGTGGGTCAGGGAAGCACATGGAGGGGAGCTTTCGGAGTGGCCTGTGAAATGATTTTGCTTAGCTTTGTTTTAGCACTTCTTGCACAAACCCCTGCTCCCTCCCCTTGGGTCGCAGCTTTCCAAGCTGTGCCAGCAAAAGCAGAGTCAGGCTCTGCTAAACTCAAATAAAGCACGGGGGCACACTTAATTTGCATTTCTGCAGAGGTGCTTAATTACAAATACCTCTCGTCCTGCCACAGCACTCCTGGCAGTTCCTTGATTGCTCCCGGTGGGGAGCTGAGCAGCTTTGAGGATGGATGTTGTTCCCTTGGATTTAGGAAGGTTTTCTACGTCCCTAGGAGTGGTGGGCTGCGAGATGGATGAGTAAAGGTCAGTGGTTTGATGTACCCACAGGGCTGGTTTTTACAAGAAGTAATCATGGAATCACAGAATATCCCGAGCTGGAAGGGACCCACAAGGATCACTGTGTCCAAATCCTGGCCCTGCTCGGGACAACCCCAAGGATCTCACCATGAATCCCACCCCAAGGATGTGTGTGAACCCTCCCTGAGGGCTCACAGAGAGACCAACACTTCTAAACTCTGTCTCTCAGGGATTGGTAGGTGGGATAGGATGCGCCATCTGTAAACCTATGGATGAATTGGAGGGCAAGCTTGTGGTGAGACAGGAAAAACAACCCCAAACCTGAGCTATTGCCTGAGGAAACATGGGAATCCCCATTAGAAAGATTTAGATTAGAAAACACATCTGCCAGGAGTTTTGCTCTCAGAATTCCATCAGGGAAGTCCCACCTTATTTTCTTCTAAAGATTAAAAAAAAAAACCCACCAAAAAACCCCACCAAAGCCCATCCTGAAAATACATTGCATGTCTGTATTATTTATATGTCCAGAACTGGACATCCTCTTGCAGTGCATCCATATCCTCTCAAGAGATGGTCCCAGGATATTCCAGGTCCTACTTTGGATGTGCAAGCCTTAGATCCAGCTTGCAAATCGTCAGGGAAGTGTTTTCTACTGAAATACAAATATCCCCTTCTCACCCCCTCAAGAAACATTAAAGCCTGTTTGGAGGAGTGAAAGTGCAGTACAGCATTTAGTTATAAATTGAAGATTTTCAAGCCATGTTGACTTAAAGCATCTGTTAGTGAAACGTGTCTGCTCTGCAGACAGTTTTTGTACTTGTGCTGTGCAAGCACATTTCAAACAAGCACAGCAAATGTGCTGCTGAGAACAATCCAGCGGTGCTCCTTGGGTCATTTAGATGACTTAATAGGTCTTTTCTTTTTCCTCGCTATCTGTATTAAATCAATGATGCATATAAATTATGCCAAAGGGAGTTAATTGTTATTGCATGGTATAAAAAGCTGCCAAACTTAAGGGCAAAACTCTGATTGCAGTGCATGAAATAAAATGGAGTTGTGTTCTGATTGCTGAAAGCATAAAATGGCTGAACCTGTCACCCCTACCAAAACAGCTTGAACTGGAATTCCTGTGGAAACAGCGGCAGCAAAGGAATTGTAGAAGCAAAGGTTTGGTGACTGCGGCGTGTTTGGAGGTTTTGGTACATTTGGATGTTCTCCAGAACACGCAACAAACATTAAATGTGAAATAGCCAGCTCAAAGAACTGTGCTTCTCTGGTGCCCGGATCTGCAGAGAAATTTAGGAATTTAACTCTGTTGGTTCAGTGGGAATTGAGCTCCTGATATGAGATTAGCCTGTGGTCTGTATAATACAGTCTATTTCTTATCTCTGCAAGAGGGGCACTGCTCCTGTTCTCTCTTGTGCTTCCCCCGGCACATTTTGAGGGCTGTTCGAAGAGGAATTGGTGCTTCTCAGGGTCTGGAGCTTGATTGTGGCTTTTGTAGTTTTTCAAAGCTGGACTTGATGATCTTGGCTGTCTTTTCCAGCCTTCGTGATTCTCTGGTTCTCAGAGAGAGGGTACAGCAAGGACACCTGAAGACAAGCCCAGGTGCTACCCTTTGCTTTGGAATATTTCTCACTGTAGCCAGTGGAGAGGCAAAAAAGAATCTGTCACGTGTTATTTAATTTTGATGTGCGTTCTGCACTAAATCTGACATGGCCCTTTCTTAGGGAAGCTGCATTTTACATGGAAGAAGGTAATACAATGAGAAGTTCATGGAATCATGGAATGGTTGGGTTGGAAGGGACCTTAAAGCTCATCCAGTTCCAACCCCTGCCACGGGCAGGGACACCTTCCACTATCCCAGATTGCTCCAAGCCCTATCCAGCCTGGCCTTGGACACTTCCAGGGATCCAGGGGCAGCCACAGCTTCTCTGGGCACCCTGTGCCAGCGCCTCAGCAGCCTCACAGGGAGGAATTCCTTCCCAATATCCCATCTATTCCTGCCCTCTGGCAGTATAAAGCCATTCCCCCTTGTTGTATAATGTGAGAATTGGAACACTGCCTGTTGCGTGAAGGAGAATGGAAAAAGATACACTCTCAGGAACTGTTTTGAGCTAAATCTGAGGTTTTTTTGTGCAAGGAAAAATGGTTTTCAAACAGGAGTCAGCACTGGGAAATTAAATAGAGGAGCATGTGGAATAGGTAGGTCTAGGGTAGGACAGAGGAGGACAACATCGGGGAGATGTTGGCAGAGCAGAGAGGTTTGGAATGAGCACGTGGGTTTGTTGGAGGCAATGGGAAAGTTCAGGAGCACCACAACACACCAGAAACTTGGGAAATGGCAATGCCGGAAATGAGGAAATCCACACTCTGCACTGACTGAATAATTAATAAGGGACCATGTCTGGCCTGCTTGGTGACTGACCCGACAGCAGGAGCCAAATGTGTGGGGTAAGGATTAACGTGCCTTAGGCAAGGTCCGTGCTGGGATTGGAACAGGAAATGATTAAAGTCCTTTGCAAAAGCTGGAGGAAAGCTCGTTATTTTGCTCTCATATTATCAGGAATTTTTATAATCCATGTGCAGTATTCAGGAAGGTGAAGTAGTTGAGTGTTGGGGGAGTCCCTCGTATAATCTCTTTAAAAACTGGAGGATATTACTCTAAATTTTGGTGAGTTTTCCACCAGCACTGTAATACCTATCCCTGTGTGGCACAGGGAATTAAGTGAACAAAAACTTTGTCTACAGTGACAGAAATTGCCAATGACTTCTAAAGGAGGGAGAGATTGGGACTGCTTCAAACAAGTGCTTAATAAACCCCAGTGAAAGAAATGTTGACTTAACTCATTTTTAATTGCTTTTAAGCTCTTAAATGAGTTTGTTATTGAAAAGTAATTAAAGGCCTTGAAAGATTGTGGGGAACTTTGGGAACACCTTTATGGAAAGGCAGTTACTCACCTTAAAATAATTTTTATTGCTACCTACTCTGTCTGAATCGCTCAATTAATTACTTAATGAAGTGTGGTTCAACGCAGGGATGCTGCTCAGGTATGGCAGAAGGTGTGTGCTTTGGGTATAATGGAAGGCAAAAAGCCTGATAAACAGTCAGTTGTTGCTTTAAGAAACTTTATTGATTATTTTAAAAAAAACCCCAGTTTTGTAAAGCCCTTTTTCGGCCAGAACTCGTTTTCCCAAGACGTACATGAGAACTGGAATGGGTGAATTTTCTAGAGCTGAAAGGTTTCCTTGCAGAATCACAGTTTAAACAATGTTTTCATCAGTGTGGCTCAGTTGGTTTTTCAGATGGAAATAACTCCAGCAAGAAGTGTCTCCATCAATACAACAATGTCCAAATGGATTTTGTTGTCAGGTTTCCATTGAGGACAGTGGAGGAAAAATTCAAACGCTGCCTTGTGTGGCTGCAGTGGCAAAACATCCTGAAGGGGTCAAGGGCTGTTCTTAACCTGGAATTCAGGTTGAGAGAGAGGACTCTGCCTTGCTCAGGTGAGACCCCACCTGCAGGGCTGCCCCGGCCCTGGGGCCAACAGCACAAGGACGTGGAGCTGCTGGAGAGAGTCCAGAGGGGGCCCTGGGGCTGCGCCAGGGCTGGGGCCCCTCTGCGCGGGAGCCAGGCTGGGAGAGCTGGGGGTGCTCACCTGGAGAGGAAAAGGCTCCAGTGAGAGCTCAGAGCCCCTTCCAGGGCCTAAAGGGGCTCCAGGAGAGCTGGAGAGGGCCTGGGGACAAGGGGTGGAGGGACAGGACAAGGGGAAATGGCTTCCCACTGCCAGCAGATAGGAATAGGTGGGATATTGGGAGGGAATTCCTGGCTGTGAGGGTGGTGCGGCCCTGGCACAGGGTGCCCAGAGCAGCTGAGGCTGCCCCTGGATCCCTGGACATGTCCAGGGCCAGGCTGGACAGGGCTTGGAGCAACCGGAGCTAGTGGAAAGTGTCCCTGCCCATGGCAGGGGATGGAGTGGGATGATCTTCAAGTCCCTTTCCAACCCAAGCCATCCTGGGACTCCATGATTTTATGATCCTCCCACAGGGATGCCACACACAACCAACCACCAGCTGAACTTTGGGCTGTGGACAACCTCCTTTTCCAGCTCAGCAAATTTTCTGTGCACCTTGCAGGCAAACTGGGAGCTGTGAAGGGAATGGGCAGAGTAGAAGGAGATAGTGGGAGATCAAGTGGAAACGGTGCAGTGGTGGGTGGAAAGCCTTGCTGAAGCTGAGGTAAATGCCACCCACTGCCCTCTCATCATTCCCAGAGCAGGTCATCCCCCTGCCAGAGGCGGTCTGAGTGGGATTGCCATCATCATTAAACGAGATATCATTAGCCCTTGCACTGATCCTTGGCCACCTTCCTCAGCATCCTTGGAGATATCCAGTCTGGTCCTGGGGACTTCTGTGTGCCAAGCTGATTTAATGAGTGCTTATCTTCTGTGCTCTGTTGGCACTAGGACCTGTCTCCCCAAACTCTGCTACTCAGCAATGCATTGAGCTGAATGATTCTGATATTCCAATTATTCCGAGTTTGGAGATTGAAGAAAAACCCTTCTCAAAAGATGGCTAATTGAAGTAGATTACTAAACTAGACAAGAACTTACTGCCCTTTGCTTTTCTAAACACAATGAAGTGAAAATCAAGAATGAGGGCATTTATCTCCAGTGTGAATTTTTCTGGGTTACAGGCTTTGGCAGATGTGGTGCAGAGCGGTATTTCTTGGCAAACTGGCATGTTTGAAAGACTGGCCTTAGAGAAATGAGTCTCTTTTAAATAGAGCTAAATATAAAAGCAAACCAGCTCTCACTCTGCTTAAGTCTGTCTTATCTGCTGATACCAGTTCAGATTAGAGTGTCTGATTTAAATGTCTTGAATCCACCCATCCTGCTGCTGCATCGACTCCCAGCTCGGCACCTGAAATCCAGGGCTTGGAGCAGGGAGCCCAGTGCTGATATTTCAGTAGCAGTTGTCCTTTTCCTGCTCTTTGGCTCCAAAAGCAACCTCTCCAGTTTTCCAGGGGATTAGACTCCTTTTTTTTTTAAATCAGTAACTGGTGAGTAAGTAAAAATGCGGATGAGATTTGCTGCTTTTTCTAAGCTTGCTTTGCCCTTCTGGCCTTCTGCTGGCATCCTCCAAGTGGGAAGGTTATTCTAAGGATACAGTGGAAGTGATGTCAAAGGGAGGTGTGGTCAGGGGTGGCGTTCAGAATCCTGCCCTGTGTCACTTGTCTTTCTTGGGGTCCGAGCCAACAGGATGTTCCTGGAGGAAGAACGATGCCCAGCTTTGCCAATTTAATGACTTCGTCGCTTTTCTTGCCTCTTGAGTTCTCACTTCCATCCTGCATGTAAAAAACAAAGGAGGATCTTGGGATATTTAATACTCCAGAGTTTCAAGAACCATCTAATTTTAGAAACTCACTGCACACCTGGAGATCTTGAATCATTGTGCATTGTTCCACGGAGTTTTCCTGGAGGGATGTTTTCCCATGGTGGATGTGTGCAAGGTGCTGCTGAAGCACATGGCCCTTTTCACCCTCTTCCTTAAAAACTCCTTCCCCTCCAGAGTGGCCAAAGCCATGGCTGGTGATTCCCAACAATTCCAATTCTTCCACCAGTTTGCCAAGACGAGTGCCAGAGATGGGTCTTTGGCAGGAGGTAGCTCAGGAGCTGGAAGCAGCCCTGGGAGCCTTTCCCTCCTGAGCATCATCAGCGTTTGGGGAATCCAAAAATTCACCAGCAGGGGTGAATTCCTGCTCGTGCTGCCCCTCTTGCTCTGTGCCAGTTCTCCTGGCTGTGTCCTGTGTTTTCTCACTCCAGGATGAAGCTTTCCCTGGGAGCTTCCCTCCTCCTGTGCCGCCTGTTCCCGGTGCTGGGCTCCCTGGGCTGTGCCGGTGCGGCTCTCCCAGGGCCATCTGGTGAACCAGATCAGGGACCAGAAAACCTAGGTTATTTTTAAGCTGAATCCCTTCCCTAATCTGGGTGTCTGTACAGCTCCGGGGCAGTCCTGGTGGCACAAAGGCAACTGCCAGTTTTTAAGGAAAGGAAAGATGGGAAGGAGCTTCCAGCCAGGAACGACCCTGTGGTTTCCTGCAATGTTCTCTGCCTTCCAAAATTATTTATTTCCACGCCTTTATTTCCTGTTAGGTATTTGCACAGATGTTTTCGCTTCCAGTTGCTCCAGGTGGATCTCATTGGGTAGGTTTTTTTGCCAATGACTCTGGTTTCTCAGGATTTCAGGTTTTTTTAAAATTTTTTTTTAAAATGTGCCCTGAGCAGAATGGAATTCAGATAATCTGTATATATTCATTAACATTTTTGCCCTATTCTTCCAGAATTTAGGTCCTAAGTGCATTAGGCTTCATGACAAATGTCTCTGGTATCCTCTCTGTGGTGTCTCCTTGCTGCTCCCAGCTCTACACCACACCCTTCACTATTGCCTTTAAATTCTGTTCCTTTAATTCTATTCCCTGTGTGAGTACGGGTGTCTGAGCTAACCTTCACAATGAACCTGCCAGGGCTTTTCCCAGTGTCCAAATAGATTCTCATTAATCCCTCTTTTGTAATGCCGGGAAGGGTTGTGTTGGAGTGTTTTGCTTCGATTTTATTATTTTTTTTAAATAGAGGAAAAGGTCACACTGAGGCTGCTCTCGCTGAAAGGTTTATTTTTATTTCTAAGACAACAGCTGCATATAATTTTTAATGCTGTACTTTGTGGAGGTTGACTGTTGTCAGTAGTACAGTTAATATTTCCTTCAATTAACAATAATCTAGGTAATGAAATTGTTTTCTTTTCATTACAAAGTCATTTGTGACTTAGAAACCCCGAGGTGCCTTATAATATATAAATTGCACAAGTGAGAATAATTATTCCAGAGTCAATTCTAGAAGAAGTTTGGGAAAATTGCGGAAAACAGGCAGGAAAGAAATTGAATGTTGACTTTTGGGGAACTTTTCCCTTTCCATTTTATGGAGTTCGGTTACTCAGAGGGCTAAACCCAAAATATTGTGGAATAGGATTTAACCCTGCAGAATGTCAGACATTTGCTGAATGTTTTATCTTCATTTGATAAGCAGTTGTGGAGTGTATTTTTATGCTACCACTATTTTATCAGAATCCTCTGCAGTCTACCAAAGCAGGTGTTTTAATCACCACATCCTAATTAACTTAATTTGTTTTATAATCCATCTACCCAGCTTCTACCACTGGAGTCCAGTTTTATGGAAAGAAGAATGAAAATAATGGATAAAAAAGGAGAAATATAGAAGAATTGTAATAAGATAATCTTTAAAGTGTAGCTACTAAAACAAAAGAAGAAAACAAAATTTGGGGTGTAGGAGGGAGGATAGAATTAAAAATCCTGTTTTGCTGCTTGAAATAGCACATGGAGTTGATGAAGATATTAGGGAACGAGCTTCCCTACTTAGTAGCTGCAGTAATCTTAGGAAATATTAAGGGATTTAATCTCTTTCGTACCAAGAAGAAAGTGGGAAGCAAAGGAGGAATTCTGGGCTGCAGGAACCTGCTTTGGTGTCTTTGCTTAACTTGATAAGAAAGATGGAGAGGGACTTTTTACAGGAGCTTGTAAGGACACAGGGAATGGTTTCCCAGTGCCAGAGGGCAGGGTTAGATGGGATATTGGGAAGGAATTCCTCCCTGTGAGGGTGCCGAGGCCCTGGCACAGGGTGCCCCACAGGCAGGGCTGGTTTTTCCTGTGTTCTTGAAGATTTCCCTGCCTGTGATCCGGGGCTTAATCCTAGATCGCGCTCTTGATGAACAAGGTTGTGCCAACAGAATTTCCCAATGTTGTGCTATTTCCCTAAATGTTCCAAATTAGTACCTCCTCACACAGGGCTGTGTTTTCCTGTTTTCTTGAAGATTTCACTGCCTGTAATCCCGGGCCTAATCCTAGATCGCGCTCTTGATGAACAAGGTTGTGCCAACAGAATTTCCCAATGTTGTGCTATTTCCCTAAATGTTCCAAATTAGTACCTCCTCACACAGGGCTGTGTTTTCCTGTTTTCTTGAAGATTTCACTGCCTGTAATCCCGGGCCTAATCCTAGATCGCGCTCTTGATGAACAAGGTTGTGCCAACAGAATTTCCCAATGTTGTGCTATTTCCCTAAATTTTCCAAATTAGTACCTCCTCACCAATTAATTTGGTTTTTTCTTGTTCTGTGAATGTCTTTGCACTTCTTCTCAAAGACACTGATTGGGACTGATTGTTTTTCTGCAAATACATCCAAATTTGGTCAATCCTGACTGTTCCCTGCTGGTTTTTGAGCGGTGGCAGAGGGCAGGGATGTGTGTTGGCAGCTGGACAGCCTCCTTCTCTGCAGCTCATCACAGCTTCTTTCTGCAGCAATAGCATCCACTCACTCTGAACCGAATCATTTTGACTTCTGGTCAGGAAAAAAACAGAAAAGGAGCCAAAAAAAAATCCAAAAAGAGTGAATCTGCGGAGTGGCAACACAATGCAAGCAGGTATTGATGCTGTTGCAGCTAAAGAAGGATCCACTGCCGAGGTTAATGAGAGGTGGGGACTGTTCTTCTCTCTCTGTAGCAGCCAGAGCTGAACAAAAGGGGAATGTTTGGAGAATCCCTCGACGTTAAAGGTTGTGGCAGTGCTGTCCTCCTGCCAAATCCCAGAAAGCCTCCGGACATCCAGTGCCGTTGGACACACACCTTTAGCGCTTGTAAGCAAGAGCCTATGGACTTCCTTGGTTTAAACAAACGTAAGGATGTAAAAATACTCCAAAATGGGGACCTGGAGCAAACTGAGCTCTCAAAGCAGCTCTGAAATGAAATAATAATGATAAAGGTGTGGGGGTTGAGGTGTGAAAGCGGCAGAAGGAGTGGTTGGTGATCCCGTGGTTGATGCTGAGCCTGGTGCAGCAGGCGAGGCTTGCTTTCCTGAAATCCGAGGGGAGAGGAAGATGTGAGGGAGGTGGTTTTCTCCCCCATTTGCTCGAACTTATTTTCAGCTTCTTTCTTGCCACAAAAGGAGTAATTTGTTTAATTTTACAAAATGTTACTGAAGCTGTTGGAAGTGGAGCTGCAGCCCACGTCTTCTTGATAAATGAGTGTGTGTATTCCTGGAAGGAAGTTAAAATGGAGCTGTGTTATATTTGGTACCTCCTGAAGCACTGAGGCTACTTTGAGTACAGAATGTGCTCAGAGAGAGACTAATTTGCCACTGCAGAGCTTGATGGGATGAGATTTGTCAAGTCCTTGTCTCTGCTGAAATTCACTTACGCTTTCCTCTCTCTCCTGAAGATATTTTAGGGTTCTATCTTTGAACTGAAGGGCCATAAAAACAAGGCAAAAAGCCTGAAACCAGAATTAAATTCCAAGCAATGAATATGCTTCTTATAAAGTAGAAATACAGAAGTCAAGCACCCGTGGAAGCAACAGGTGGAGATGTTCCTGACCCGTTTCCCTGAGTGTGCTCATCCTCCTGGTAGCACCAGTGTTGGGATTATTTGGGCATTGGAGCATCAGCAGGGTGGGTTTTGACTTCTCTCCAAGGATGCCATCTCTGATGGCAGGTGATGGCTTCCTGCAGGAGGCAGGAAAAAGAAAGATTCAGTAAAAATGAAGTTTTTACTGTTTTCTGTTGATTTACAAATTCGTGCTGTTTCGTTAGCTGGCTGGAAGCATCTGGTGGTGTAGTTCTACAGGGAAAGGTGGGATGTACCAGCAGTCCCAAAGAAAACCTCAGTTGTTTTACTGGGTTCAATGTTTTCTGCCTCCTGCTTTCTCCCCCAGAGTGTTTTTTGAGTGACTGTAAACTAATACAGGATCAGTGGTTAGAAACCATGAAAAAACATTTAATGTAAACCTTTTGGTACTGGGTTGATTAAAATAAACAACTGTTCCGAGGAGCTGGTCCTGCTTTGGGAACAGTAGGGTTTCTGTTCCTCTCTATAATGCATAAAGCATGTGGAGTGCCTTGAGAGCTTTTTTTGGGTGCTGTACTTTATTTTGAGGGATTTCATTTTCAGTTCTCTGAGCTTTTGTGTCAGCTGAGAAGGGAGGATGTAGGAGTAACATGTAAAACTCAGGCTAAGCCCTGTTTAGTCCCAAATCCTGAAAAATAGCTGGTAAACAAGTATTTAAAGGAAAGCCTGGACTTTGTTTCCTCCCTCTGGAAAGCTGGGAAGGCCTTGGTCTTACTGCCAGCTCCAGTATCCCTTCCCTCTCCTCTTATCCTGCATCTCCGGTGCTCCTCCTTTTTTTGCCTGCGTTTCTTACATGTCCCATTTCTCCTTCTGCTCCAGTGGAGGTGAAGGCCACTCGGAGCTGGGAAGAGCCGTGTTTTCTCCCGGCAGGTTTTCCACAGAGCCTCACGGGTGTTTGTGTCTCTCTCTCTCTCCCTCCTTGCTGCTGCAGAGCTCTGGAATGCTGTGAAGACTCCCTGCCCAGGCACACTCCTCTCCGGATTATCTCCATCCCAAGGAAGCTCGTATCCAAGAGGTACCAATTCATCCTGTCTTTGTGCCCTTCAGTTGTAGCACTTGAGTTTAGCTACTCCTCCCAAAACCTTTTCCAGGCTCCCTCCAGATGGGAAAGCCTTGGATGCTGTGGAGATTGCAGGTGTTGCTGCTTGATACGGTTTGGACTCTTCTTTCTATTAACAGAACTTTGCTACAGAAGCACTTCACATTTTAAAATGAGAAGTGGTTTCTGGGTCAAGAAATGCATAAGCTGAAGCTCCAGCAACACTCTGTGCCTGGTGTATTTTATGGTGTTGATTTAGAAAGTTAATAAACATCAGGTCTTCAGCAGCCTGAGTAAAACCCACAGTACTTACGTGCTGCTCCTATAAAGAATTGTGAGGGGGGGTTCTTTTTTTAGTGTTTATTAGTGCTAATATCTTTCTAGTAAATAATACATTTTTGTTTTATGTTAAAAGAAAGTCTTGTGTTCATTAGCTGGGTCAAAATCCCCGGGTTAGCACAGACGTGATTCCTGATACAAATTTCTGTCATTTGCCTGGGGACAGGCAAATTGTTTTCTAATAGTTTCTGTTTCTTGGGAGAAGAAAGCTGGAAACAATGTTTCTAAGTATAAACTTTGCAGTGTAATTTGGTTGGAGCAGTTTCTATCTTAACTCCTTATTTTGGTTTATAGTGCCCAGCCTGATGAGGCCTGAGCAGGTCAAGCCCTTTGAGCATGTAAACATATATATTTTTATATATATATATGTAGGAGAATTGAATATGTTATAACAGTGGGAGAACATGATCTACAGGAGCTATGGAATAGGAACACACCTCCTCAGGAAATCCCTCTGGAAAGTATGCTGGGAAAATGTCTCTGTGTGCCTGCCCTTCAATTTTCCCGTAGGGATTCACACTTCCCTGTTGGCCAGAGAAGACACTGGGGTGGCTGAAATGTCTGTCTGACCCCATCCAGCTGTTCTTGTGCAGGAATATGGGAAAACCAGGGTTGACTCTATATTTTTTTCCATTTTATGTGTTTTGCTGCTCGCTTAATGACATGAACTTTAAATGTCAGCTGCTCTTGGGTCTGCTGCACTGCGTCGGGATCAAACCTTTGGGCACACTCTGACCCTTATCCTCACAATAATTTAGCACTCCAGCCCTGCTTTGGGAAAAGCTGCCCTAAATCAATGCCTCCTATTTGGGTACAGACAAAATCCGGGTATTTCTTCCTCTCCTGCCCTCAGCAACTCACCCCGGCTTAGGTGGGATGGGACAGAAAATGCCAGGGATTTCAGAAAAGCTCTCCCTTGCTTGTGCCAGCCTTGAGGCAACAGCAGTGATTCCCTGTCCATCTCCCACTTCCCCTTTTTCCCCTCTTCATGCTAGAAAAAATGATAAATTTGGAAAAAAAAGGAACTTTGATGCTCCTTCTGTCCCTTTTTTTTCTACATGGTTTCCCCCATTGGGGCTGTGCAGCTTTTTTGGGGTGTGAGAAGCCGAAATCTAGGGCTGTGGAAGGGGAGAGGCAAAGCCAAGGGTGGGTTTGATGGGTGGTGAGGTGGGAGAAGGAAAACAGAGTAAGGCTGGAACTGATGGGAGATCCAGAGAACAAAATGGTGTTTCAAGTGGGAATATGTGAAGTGTTGGCTTTGCATGAGAAAGCTCCTGCTCCAAGGGCTCCTGGTCCAATTCAGCTCCAGATTAAGAAATTTTAAGCTCAGGAGTGGAATTGATAGAGCCTGTGGAGACTTGGCTGACTAAGCAGATCGGGGTTGCTCTCCAGGCTGTGACTGCCCTGCTGGGGATCTCCAGCAGCCACTTCAGATATTTACTTTTGGGTGACTTTATCTTGAGTTGAACCCTTCCCTGTTAGACTCAGTGTTCATTCAGAAACCAAAAGGCGGAAGAAATTGAGTTAAACTTGAATGTGTGAATGCTTCATGTCTTAACTTGGCTTACTTAGGTTGTTTCCTGCTTGGGAAGTACCCCACTCCCCCATATCCTAATGAAATTCCAGCAATTAAATAGTTAAACACGGTGTGTGTGTGTGTGTAAAATCCATGTGTTTCTATAAATACCTCTCTTATCTCTGTAATGGTTTGGTTTGATGTAAATATTTTTAAATGTGCTTTTACATTAGGCTGGTTTTTATCCAGTGTGTGTGAATGGAATTTGGAACTGGGCCTGGACTTTATACTTCTGCTCCTCAACATTTCTGAACTCATATGGAAAATTTCTGGACTTTAGTCTCCTGAGCATTTCTGCCAGTTTGGTGGGGTCTTCACTGGGCTGGGAACGCACTGAATCCAAGTGGAGCATTTTCCCAGCAGCCCTTGGATACTTCCATGCTGTTGGGAACATCATTTAGTGATTTTTTTTTTAGTGCAGGAGCAAATCCTTTGTTCACAGATCAGAAGTTTTCCTGCACTGCCAGCTCTGTTTTGGAGAAGAAAATTCCTTTCAGAGAACATGTGATATGGAAAATGATTTCTGTCAAGGCAAGTTATGTGCTGCATCCAGCTCTGGGGCCCCCAACACCTGAAGGACGTGGAGCTGCTGGAGAGAGTCCAGAGGAGGCCTCGGAGCGGCTCCAGGGCTGGCGCCCCTCTGCTCTGGAGCCAGGCTGGGAGAGCTGGGGGTGCTCACCTGGAGAGGAGAAGGCTCCAGGGAGAGCTCAGAGCCTCTTCCAGGGCCTGAAGGGGCTCCAGGAGAGCTGGAGAGGGACCGGGGACAAGGGATGGAGGGACAGGACAAGGAGAATGGCTTCCCACTGCCAGCGGGCAGGATTAGATGGGATATTGGAAAGAAACCGTGGCAAAAGCATTTTAAGAGGGGATTTTTGAGAGGTGTGGATCTGACTCAGAAAAGTATTTGCAAGATTGTCACTTAGGATGAAATGCTGGGTCATTAATCTTTATAAATCCATCACCTTGTACAAGGAAGACGTTTCCCTATGTGATACATTACAGCGTACTTAGGTACATCGTAGTATCCCCAAATGGTTTGGGTTGGAAGGGACCTGAAAGCCCATCCAGTGCCACCCCCTGTCATGGGCAGGGACAACTTCCACTATCCCAGGTTGCTCCAGCCTGGCCTTGGACACTTCCAGGGATGGGGCAGCCACAGCTTCTCTGGGCACCCTGTGCCAGGGCCTCCCCACCCTCCCAGGGAAGGATTTCTTCCTAAGATCCAGCCTAAACCTTTTTGTCAGTTTGAGAGTAGGATTCATTCCTCCTCGTCCTGTCACTCCAGGCCCTCGTAAAGAGTCTCTCTCCATCTTTCTTGTAGGTTCCCTTCAGGTCCTGGAAGGTCACAATTAGGTCACCCCAAAGCTTTTCTTTTCCAGTCTGAGCCATCCCAATTCTCTCAACCTTTCCTCGCAGCGGAGCTGCTCCATCCCTCTGATCAATTTGGTGCCTTGTCTGGAACTGCTCCAACAGCTCAGCAGCAGCAGCGTGCTCCGTTCAAGGACTGTGGCTGAGGTGAGATTATGGGAAACATCCTCCCTGTTCCCTCCACCTTTCCACAGCGCCTTCCCGCAGTGTGCTCCACATTCCTGCCCTCACAAAAGCCGTGCTGGAAGCAGGGGCCTTTCTCTCAGATGTATAATTCAGGCCCTCTTCCCGGTGTGCCAGCCTTGTTTGTGTTGATGAATGAATGTTCCCTGTGTACAGCCTGCAGATTACTCTGCTCCTGGAGTACAGTCTTGCTCAATGTACCTGGTTCTGATTAAGTGCATTTGAATTTGAGAGTGTGCTTAATGAGCTACACCTTTCACAGATTCTTTTGTTAATTCAGAAAAGCTGCCTGCTCTGATTTATGGCGCCAAAAGGGGTAAACTGCCATTAAAAGCATTAATTAGTCTTGGTTGACTGCACAAAGAATAGAGTTGGTGTGAGCCAGTTTTTGATTTAGCCCTTTGATTTTTGCCTAAGCTTGTTAGGGGGTCTGTATCTCTGGCTGTCTCATGCTGGATTGTGTAATTGGAATTTTGTGTGAAATTCTTGGGCTGAAGGAGCAAGAGCCAATTATAATCAATAAAGTAGTAAAGCAATTGGGCAGAACTTTGCAGATATTTTAGTACAGAAATGCTCCGTTTTAACATGTGGAAGTGATAACTTGGGATTGGCAGATTGGCAGGAACGATATCCCAAGGGTTTGTTGTGAGCCCTGGGCACTGTTGGTAAACCTCAGGAAGGAAAATATTTTCAGGAGCCTTGGATTTGCCCAGTGTGCAGTGCTTCAGTTGCGTGTGACTCCCAGAATCCCAGAATGGCTGGGGTTGGAAGGAATGCCAAAGGTCATCTAGTCCAACCTCCCTGTTCCAGCAGGATCCTCAAGAGCAGGTAGCTCAGGACTGTGTCCACAATCCTTGGGATTTTGGGTTTTGACTGTGCCCAGGGAAGGAGACTCCACACCCTCTCTGGGCAGCCTGTTCCATGCATGGCACCTCACAGCAAAGTTCTTCCTCTCGTCCAGGTGGAGCTTCCTTCCTTCCACTTTCTTCCCATTCCCTCTCATCCTGTTGTACCAGCCAGCAGAGCCAGGTGGTAGCAGAGGTGGTTTTTTCTTTTCCTCTACATCTTTATCCATTTTCTACAGGCTAATAGGAAGAAAACCGAAACCCCCTAAATCTTGGAACATTGCCTGTGTTGTATCCTTGGAAATCCTATAGCGTAACATTGATGAGTGTATTTGAGTGTGTGGTAGTTCCTGCACTTCCCAATTCTGGCCATCAATTCTCCACACAAAAGTTTGAAAATTAATTGAAATGCAAATCATAGCCTAAGCTTTCTTTCCAATAGACTTTCCATAATTATGCTTGACTGCAGAAAAACAATTCCATTGCTATAATTTTGGTAATTGCCTCTAGTCTGTTTGAGAATTAAGATTTCCCTCTGTCTGTACGAAGTTTCCTTCTCTCTTGGATATTATCACATTAACTGCTCCATAAAAAGAAAGTTAGATTGGGTTTTCAGCCCAACTTGTCCTTAAGGAGCCAACAGTTGGATCCTCCAGCTCTGCCTTCCTTTCCTGGCAGAACTAGAAGGTTGCTTCTCCCTTCCTTCTTCCTGCACGCCTGGAGAGGTGATGGTGGTACCAGAGGATTTTGAAGTATTGAACCAGAAATATCCTCTGGATATTCAGAGATATGGGAACTGCCTTTAAAGTGCATTTTTAGCAAAAATTGGTTCCTAACAGCAGCGCAGATGTGAAATGACAAATATCTTTAGAGGCACAGAGGTATTTAAGAGCTGTATTCCCTCCTGCCTTCCCTGAACACATCCGAGTCCTTGGGAGTGAGTTTCCAGCGTCTGCTGTGTTTGGCAGAAGGATTTTTGGGTAAGAGTGAAAGCCTTTGAGCTTCTGTTTAGTGTTTCTCTCTCAGTCAGCACATCCTTGGAGAGAAGTCCATCGTGTTGGAAGCACTGGAACAGCCAGGGAAGTGTGAGCCCCCCATCTCTTCATGGCCACAGCCTGGGCTTGGTTATTCCCAGCTCCCACAAATGTTCCTGGCTTTGACTCTCCGTTATTTGTTTTCCTTTCCCACTGAAGGAAGTGGTTCTTTCCAGTATGAGAAGCATTAAATTGACTTAAATGCTTTGTTTGCCGAAGTAGCTCTTTGAAGTGGATCTTTCAAGTTTCTTATGTGCTTTGGGATTTGACAAGACACATTTTAACCCAGCAGTCTCTTGGTGAGGAAGGAAGGGAGGAAGGGATGCAGGGAGAAAGGGAGGATGGAAGGAAGAGAAGGAACCTTCTCGTTCTGCCAGTTTTGATCCTAACTCACACGGTTTTCAACGTTCCCTTTTAACACTTGACTTGTGCTGGAGCATCCAGACGTTACGGGGTCATCCATGGGATCAGCAGGATCTCACTGGTCAGCTTTTCCAAGCATGTCTCCAGCATTAAGTCTCAAACTGGAAAGGTAATCCCCTCGGGAGGCTTGACCTACTCTTCAAATTACTTTCTCCTGCTCTTTTGAGCCTTTGGGTTTTATTCGGATGGTTTTTTCCTCCTCATCAAGGCAGCTTGTTTAATTGCTGTGACTGCCAGGCAGAAACCTCACTCTTACTCTCACAGACCTCCTTTTCTTCAGCTCCTTCATAATAAAGTGGTTTCTGGAACAGGGCCAGGCCTTTAGCCCAGAGTGTTGTCTAGTTTCATATCAAACAAGGGACGGCACAGTCAGATTGCTTCCCTAATCCCTCTTCCCAAAGACAAAGGTGTCAGCACTGTCTAGACATTGGTGTTCCACGTGCTCATTCAAGGCTGAGGGTTCCCTCTCTCTCCTTTTCATCCCACATAATTGTCCTCAAAGCCTCCTAATCTGCTGCCATCACTCGGTGGGTGAAATCCTGCATACAATTTGGGATGGATGTGTCCAATTTGGGAGTAGGTGGTCTGTGCCCCTTTGGAGCAGAGTCAATGAAACAGGGTGGGTGAGTTCTCACTGCTGTACAGACCAAGGAGTTAAAATCTCTTTTTTTTCCCCATATTGATGCTGTATCCACTCAGGAGATACTACACAGCAGCTGTTCTTGAACTTTATACTTCTTTTATGGCTGCAGGACCGTATGGTTAAAGGGCCCCCTTTCCCTGGGTCCACGTTGTGCAGCTTTTCCATGGGGAAGTGGATCCTTACAAGATACAAATTTGGAGTAGGCAAAGTAACAATTTAGCTGGTTTCCTGGTCCTTTGAAATTTTCCTGCTATTGATGGCAGGTTTTGACCTCTTCTTTCTTTAGAAGTGTTCTGCTGGGAACTTTAGCTAATGGGAGATCATTAGGATCCTGTTTAGCCTTGGATGTGGTCTGGTTGTGTAATGGAGAGGAGGTTAAGTACAAAAAAGCTGGGAAAACTGAAGACAAATTGATAGCAGAGCAAAATTACAAATTCTTTCTGCCCAAAGTTCTCTCTCATTTTGGAGCTGGGTTCCTTACATTTTTGTCCATTTTTTCCATTAAAGTGAAAACAGTGTTCTCCACTTCAACCAAAACAGTCAGTGGATTCTCTTGCAGGTGTAAAATGCTTTTCCCGGTTTGTCAACATCCATGAGGAATTGATGGCAGATCCATGAAGGTGCTGGCCGTGCTCAGCCCCACACGGAGCCCCATGGCTGGCATGGATCTGCAGATAGGTGAGATGCTGCTCAGAGCCACGTCCTCATGGCTTTGAAATCCTTCCAGGGATGGGGACTCCACCCCTGCCCTGGACAGCTGTGCCAGGGCTGGACAACACTTTTTTGGGAAGAAATTTTCCCTGGGAGCAGAGCCTGTCCCCCCCCAGCTGCTCCCTACTGTCAGGGAGGTGTGCAGAGCCAGCAGATCCCCCCTGAGCCTCCTTTTCTCCAGGCTGAGCCCCTTTCCCAGCTCCCTCAGCCTCTCCTGGTGCTCCAGCCCATTCCTCAGTTCCATTCCCTTCTTTGGACACACTCCAGCCTCTCAATGTCCTTCTTTTTGGGAAGACCCCCAGGAGTGGAGTTGCCCCAGCAGTGCCAGCACAGGTCACTGCCTGTTGGACACTGTGGCTGATAATTCCTTGGCACTTGAGCGTGCTCCTCGTGCATATCAGTCTTTCTGGCTGTCACAGCTGGGAACAAGGAGAATCGTTGTGTTTTGTGTGTTCTATACAGCTGAGTGTGTCATTTCAAGTTAAAAATAAGACATCTTAATGTCAAGATTGCAAGTTCAAAAAGCAGAACGAGGCTAGAAGTCAGTAACTGCACTTTCAGATTGTTCTATATTTATGTGAGGCCTTATCAGCAGGATTTCTGTCCGGGATTCTCTCCCTGAAAAGTCATTCATCCATGAAAGGTGTCTCGGTCTGAGGGCTGTGGCAATTGGGGGATAATTAATTACTTATAACTTCAGCCACCCAAAAGTGAAGCTCCTTGTTTCTTTTCTAGGCTCTTCTTGAAGTTCAGCTTGGTCTGGTGGAAGGTGTCCCTGCTCATGGAAGGGAATGGGAATGGGAATGAGATGGGCTTTAAGGCCCCTTCCAACCCAAACCACTCTGGGATTCCATGGAAACAAGCAGCACTCTACGTTTGTGGAGCTGCTGTTGCCTTGTCTTTGGGTAGGTCAGGTTTGAAAGGTGTTTCCTCAGCAAAAGTGCCTGGAAAAGAGCTCATTATTCATCAGAAGTTCACAATAAAGGGGTTTGCTGTTGCTCCCAGGTACTGCTCAAGGATTATCTTTGTCAGTTCATTAAAGGCTTGGATAGGGATTTACAAGCTGATAGCTTTGGTTCCTCTGGTGGACTCGGGCTGGAGCCCCTAAATATTTTGCATTTAGTGTTGAAATAATGTGAGATTTTGGAGTGAGGAGCCAATTCTCTTGTTGGTTTAAAAAGGATTACAGGCAGAGCGTTTGCAGACTGGGGACAGTAATCGAGTGTCACTGTGCTGTATGGGAAGACCACTGCAGCTTTTTCACTGTGATTCCTCCCCTCCATTTATTCGCTTCTTGCGATGGAACGATGACCCCGGAATGTCACCAGCGCACCCCTGGGCTCCCTTCCCCCAGCTGCCAGAGTGCAGGAGTGGCAAATTCCCATCCCCACGGTGCTCGTGGCCTCCCAGAGCATCTCTCTGCGCTTCAGTTGTGAATCATTGCTTTATTTGTCACGGGCAGCTCCAGCGGGCCGGGCTGGAGAGCCTTCGGTCGGAATTCGCGGCACTCTGCCAAGGCGCTGCATTGTTGTCGGAGCCCCTGCGCTGATAAAACACATCCTGACTGCACATTATTGCATCCATGGCATTGCATTCTTGCATGGGAGCTAATCAACAAGCCTAGGAGTTTGTTGGGTTTAGCCCTGGGGATTACAGCGTGGGTGTGGGTGTTCCAAACTGTTAATCTATACATTTTACTGTTCGAAAAATTCATTTTCCTGAGGGTTATTTGGCACCGCTAGTGCATCAGCAGGATCTCTGTAATGCAATCAGGATATCTTCTACACAAGAGGAAACGTGTGTATTCTTTTTCCTCAAATAAAAAGACAACTTGCTTTAAGAAGAAAAAAAATTTCCTTTCACGACCTTAAAATAATTCATTGGGGAAAAAGAAAGCTTTTTGTTTTATGAAGGTTTTGTGTCTGCAGGATTCCAGCTGAATGCCATGAAGGAATTGACTGGTGCTAATGTTGATTTTAAAAAAAAAATCAGAATTGTTTGGACATGGGAGGTTATCAGTCAAATACTGCTTAGAGAAATTGTTGTGACGTGCTGCCCTCAGCACCTCACCGGGGTGTGGGGATGGGCAATAGTGTGAGCAGAGTGGGCAGTGTAAGATCATCATTTTCTCCTGATAATTTAACCAAATCAGTTTATAGTAGGAATATCTGTTGGTAAAATGAGAGGAGAAAATTATCCTTACACACACATTGTCCTTGTTCTCATCCCCTTGCTCCAGAGCTTGCTGCCAGTGCAGGGAGAGCATTGCGGGATTCCCTGTGGCTCTGCCTTCCACTGTGTGTGTTTTTTAGAGTTCCTCCTCTCTTCTGCTGCTTTGATTCTGCTTTTTCCTCAGAAAGCCACACACGGAGCTGAACCTTCAGTTCTCGTCACCATTGTCATCTTTTGTGCCATTTTCTTTATCCTTTTCCAGTCCCACCTGTGAAATAGGTGTGGTTTAAAAAAAGAAAACCCAAATGCCGGGTTTATGATCCGGTTTTTATATTGCTCTGCCGTGGCTCACAAATGAGGGTCGGCCTCAGAACAGACACGAATGGGTTTTACTGGCTCTTAAATGTTTTTACAGGCTGATGAATTTAGAGCAGAGGGAATTAAAATGTAGAGGTGCATTTGGGAAAGGGAGTCCCACATCTGCTCCACGGGGCCCAGCAATGGCACAAGAGGAGCGGGCAGGACCTGATGCCCTGGACATCAGCCAGAACTTCTTCTCTGGGCAGTGACCACACATGAACAGATCTCCCAGAGAGGTGTGGAGTCTCCTCACCGGGGATATTCCAGAACCCTCTGGACACAATCCTGTGCCCTGTGCTGTGGGATGGCCCTGCTGGAGCAGGGAGCTGGGAGCAAATGAGCCACTGTGGTCCCTTCCAGCCTGACCCATCCTGGAATTCTGTGATCTGGAAAATTCCAGGTGACTTTTTAGGAACCCAACCAGTTTCAAATGCTGTTCTTCCTTCAGATTGTTTTTTTTCCAGTGGTGCTGCCTGATCAAAGTAACACACCGAACCACCTCACCTTTGAATTTTAGAGAATCCCAGGATGGTTTGGGTTGGAAGGGCCCTTAAAAACCATCCAGTCCCACCCCTGCCATGACCAAGGACACCTTCCACTGTCCCAGGCTGCTCCAAGCCCTGTCCATCCTGGCCTTGGACGCTTCCAGGGATCCAGGGGCAGCCCCAGCTTCTCTGGGCACTCTGTGCCAGGGCCTCACCACCCTCACAGCCACGGATTCCTTCCCAATATCCCATCTATCCCTGCCCTCTGGCAGTGGGAAGCCATTCCCTGTGTCCTGTCCCTCCAGGCCCTTATCCCAAGTCCCTCTCCAGCTCTCTTGGAGCCCCTCTAGGCACTGGAATTTAACTCAGAAATGCTGTTAATTTTTAAAAAAAAATTAAGTGCAGTGTTTAATGCATTTTTTAAAATCATTTGGGCATTTGGTTTTCATTGCATAGGTACAAATATCACAGCATTCAATCAAGCATTGCAGAAGCCCCATCACAAGTGATGTTTGGATAGCCAAAAATTGTTTCTAGGGAATCTTTCTAAAACAGCCACTGCAGTAGGAGCAGGATTTATTATTTTATTCAGCACACACACGTTACCTTGCGTCT
This sequence comes from Callaeas wilsoni, assembly GCA_013398955.1. Classification (NCBI taxonomy): domain Eukaryota; kingdom Metazoa; phylum Chordata; class Aves; order Passeriformes; family Callaeidae; genus Callaeas; species Callaeas wilsoni. The sequence continues at coordinate 109,805 of VWPU01012286.1, forward strand.
CTCAGCAGATGATTTCACTCTCTGCCCTTCTCTCAGGGCTCTCTGAATCTCCCAACTTAATTATGACTATTATGAATAATTTAATCTCCACAAACATTGCTTTGTCTCTTCTGTCTCTCCCATTTTCAGCTGCTGGTCCCTGTAAAGGCTATGGGAGCACCTTGCTGTCGCCCTTTTGGGAGTCTGAAAATCCCATGTTTAATACCAGGCTGTTTCCTACTGCTTAACTGCTCCCTAATCCATAACATTCCCTTTTCCTATTGTCCTATAACTTTAATTTTTTGATAGTGTCTCACTGGGGCTTTTGTAAGTAGCTTTTTGAGGTGGTTTATCCCCCAGTTCTGGACTCTTTAGCCACAGCTGAAGGATTTGGGTTGAGTTATTTTGCTTCCCATGCTGTGTCTGTTTATCTGAGTGGGGACACTGCAGCATTCCAGCCACTTTGCTTCATGGGAAAGGAGACATTGGCTAATTCCATGATAATCCTTAGGACGCTTGTTAAAGATAAGGACACGTCTTCTGCTGTTACATAGTGAGCGATTTGAATTTTGAATGATAAAGGATTTTCAAACACATCATGGACAGGGCATTCTAAGCTTTTCCTGACTTTTAAAATAAACAATATTTGGTTTTATTGACTTTAGTATATATCTGCTTTCTCTTCCCTCTTGAAGTTCTCTGGAAATGCCCAATCTTTCCATACTTGGAATAAACACGGAGCAGATCTCTAGTTACTATTTTTCTAGCTTGTTAAAGATATTCTGTAGTTTTGTTTAAGCTCTTCTTGGTTTGGATTTTGACTCATTTGCTTCCCATTATTTTGTTTTCCAGTGAGCATCCTCCTCCCTGGCTCCTGTTCTCCCATTTTTTGTAGGTTCTCTCACATTCCTCAAGCAGACCACACGCAGAGTCTGTTGCCTTTAATTTTCCCACCTTTGGACTTTTCTTACGTGAAATGATCCATATTTTAAATCCTCCTGTGAACAGATGCAGATTTCCATGTCACCCTACTCATTTTAGAGAACACTGGCTTTCTCCCTGTCCCAAATAAGATTTTATTCTTGGCAGGGAAGAGCTGAAGTGCTGTTCGTTTGCAGAATTTCCGGATGACTGACGGCACGCTCAGCCCTCGGAGTCCTCACAGTAAACACAGCTCTCGCTATTGAAAAAAATACATCAGAAATCCCGAAATAAAGCAGGGAATGTTCAGTATTCCCAAGTTAGGAACTGCTTTTGGTGGCAGTTTATTTGATTCTGGGATGTAGGAGAAGTTATATCTTTCAGATGCATTTCAGGGAGAGCCAGAACATCTTTTTTTTCGCTTTCCTACTCATCCGGAAACACTTAGGAATGAGCAATTCCACCTATTTGTCTTGTTGATGGCTGTTTTCTCCTGGTATAAGGAAATACTTTCCACTTGTATTAGACCATTATCTCACACGGATGTGGCGCAGATTTCCATTTGCTGCTCTCGGCTGAAGAGGACATCGTGAGAGAAATCTGCGGGAAGTTGGGGAAAGAAAAAGAGAATTTGAAGTGCCTTAAGCTGCTCAACTGCATGTTCCGACTTAGGCTGAAAATTCCTCTTTTTGGGGGTGACCGTGGTGAGAACAACTAGGGAAAACACTGTGCCACTGATGGGGGTGCTGCTGTATTATTATTATTTTTTGGGGGCTGGCAAAGCCTCTTGATGCCAGTCGGATGCTGAACCCCAGGATTTGGGATGCCTTTTGTAACTCTACTGGTGCTAAATCCCTCTCCCAGAATAACTCCCGGCTCTTTCACCTGTGTTTCAGGAAACCTTTGAAAAGGGAGTTGTCAGGTCAGATTCTCTTTCTTTAATAACTAGAAATCCCCTGGAATTTCTTGGTAAATACCCTGTAGGACATGCTCCTGGTATAGGGACCCAGCAAACTCTGGCACTGGAAGAGCTTAAAAGCCTTAAGTAAATATGTTCTTAGAATTACATTTTTAAATTGGTTTTCATCTTTAACTCGTTTTGAAGTTAAAACCTAATTATGAATATTAAGTTCGGGTTAAAGAATCCAATTTTCTTCTAGTTCTGCATTAAATGAGCTGCCAGAACTCACCTGGTGGTGACAGGTTGGGAAGGAACATTCTCTGAGGTAGCATCACTAAACTGCAGACTCTAGCCTAAAACTGTATTTTAAACATTAATTTGCATAGCATGCAGGTCCTGTCTTTCAGGAAAAAAAAAACCTTAATTACCTCTCGCCCAGCTGGCCCTATCTGTGATGAGACTGCAGTGGAAAAGCAGGATTCATGCTTTGGAAAAAGGGGTGTTTGCCAGATTCTCGTCTGAGTTGTAAAGAGCAGCTTTGGCTTTGAAATCAGCCACGAGTTCACGGTGCCCTTCTGTGGGTGGGTGAATGAAGGATGGATTTGGGCAGTGTTGTCTGTTTTGCTGTTGGTTCGTGTGACACGGGCAAGCGCTGAACATAAAACCCAGCGGAAAATTCCTCCGTGTGTTTTGCGTTGCTGCAAGTTCAGGTTGTGCTGGCTGATTTAGAAAGGGACATTGAAACATGTGTTGGCAGTGGTTAAAAAGGACAGTGTTTACTCGTAATCCCAACTGGTCTCATCCCAGCAAACATCAACTGTTTATGCTGCTCGGACCGCTGGAACACTTCTGGAAGAGGGAGGCTCTTGCAGCTGTCCCAAACTGGCATCTCAGTGAAGCACAAAGAAACTTTAACCCTGCCCAAGGTGCCTTGGATATGATGTAGAAATCTGAGGGATCAGGCAGAGTGAATTCCAGCAAATGACAGCCACGACTCCTTTCTCAAACTGTGGCTGATTTCTGGGCCAGGGAACTCCTAAGTGGTGCAGTTGGCTGATTTAGTACGTTTTGGTCTTGTTTTACTGCTCTGAACCAAGATCACTATGAAGAGAATGAGAATTAATTGCAGCACCATTGGATTAATTGTATACTGGAGTACCTGCCCTCAGAGATGCTAAAAATCTGTCTGGATTAGCCCAGGAGAAGTGCAACAGGCCAGTAGCATCCCTGTGGTCTCAAAGGCATTTTAGCAGAGGATTATTTCTCCATATGTGGAAAAGCTTTGGGATTTTGAATAAAAAGTGAAAAGGAAATAGGCACACTCAGCACATAAATATTTTACCCAAAGTGCATCTTTTCTGCAATCATTAAATACCTTGAAAAGATCCCTTCCGACCCAAATCTGTGGATAATTCTGTGATCCTGATAGCGAGGAATGGTCCACTCTTCAGTTAATTACAAAATCTGATGGAAACTGAATTGGTGCAATCTGCTTGACCATCTTAGACTCTGCTGCCTGAAAAGTTTCATCCCTTTATTCTAAGGCTCCTGAAAGCAGTTATTCTGGAGTCATTTAGCTGTGACATGACCTGCCTTGTCTCAAGAGGACACTTTGCAAGAAGTTGCCAAGTAGAGCCATCTGTTTTCTCATACTCTAATTGCTCATTCAGCCCAAACAGCTCCGTGGATCCAAGGGAAGCAGGGAGTGAGAGGGGCCAAGTGTTCATGGGCTCTTCTGAAGCTCTTTGTGTGGATTGAGACCCCATGGCTCAATATCCCATCCATCCCTCCCCTCTGGCAGTGGGAAGCCATTTCCCCTTGTCCTCTCCCTCCATCCCTTGTCCCCAGTCCCTCTCCAGCTCTCCTGGAGCCCCTTTAGGCCCTGGAAGGGGCTCTGAGCTCTCCCTGGAGCCTTCTCCTCTCCAGGTGAGCACCCCCAGCTCTCTCAGCCTGGCTCCGGAGCAGAGGGGCTCCAGCCCTCGAAGCATCTCCATGACCTTCTCCTGTCAATTAGGAATAGCCAGATTTCTGTCTTTTTCAAAGCAGATCTCTGTAATTTCTTTTTAGTTTTAAGTTTCTGAATATTTTTAATGTGCTTCCAATGCTGTGAACAAGAACTTTTAACTTGCTAATCTGTGAATTTGCACTGAGTATTGACAGAGGTGTAAGAAGCAAGGAAAATCACACTTATCCTAATAGAGCGTGGATTCTGACCAGATACTGGGAAAAAAATTCTTCTCTATAAGGGTGATGAGGCCCTGGTACAGGTTGCCCAGAGAGGCTGTGGCTGCCCCTGGATCCCTGGAAGTGTCCAAGGCCAGTTGGACAGGGTTTGGAGCACCCTGGGCTAGTGGAAGCCCATGGCAGGGGTGGCACTGGATGAACTCTGAGGCCCCTCCCAACCCAAACCACTCTGGGATTCTGTATCTTTCCTTGTCTTCGTGCTGTGTCTCAAAGCTGGGAAATGTCTTTGTGGCATTTCTGGGTGAAATACCTGCTCTTGGCATGCTACTGCTGATCCAGCCAGCCAAAAGTTACGGAAGACTGGAGCTGTAGAAATGATCCCTTGTTCTGCACGTTCAGGGATCCAAAATGATTCATCTTCAGGCTGTTTGGAGCTGAGGGAGCAGAGCAAGCCCCGACAGCTGCTGACGGTGAGAGTGGGGGAGCTGCCAAGGCACAGGCAGTGGCATTCCCTGGATTCCCTGGCTGGAAGGCTTTCCTCAGCCTCCCTGCTGAAGAGAGGAGTAGGTTTTTAGATGCTTGAAGGGCCTGCTCAGTGCATCTCTCCTGACTTCCTCTCAACCAGACCTGGGACTTCATGTATAATGTCACCTTCAGGTCTGTAGCTTCCAGTTAAACCAGTGCTTGTGCTTCACAGAGATCCATATTCCTGATTTGTTGCATAGGTTTTCCCCAACAAAGGATTCATGAAATAGTTCAGGAATCTGGATGAATTTAATTCTGTGGAGGATTAACCTGCAACCTCTGGTAGCTGATGTCTTTGGATTGATTGGTGATGGCTGTCAGGAGATACACAGACCCATATGAAATCTCCAACTTATGTCAGGAATATGTAGGATACATGGGATATGGACCAGCAGATCACCTCATTAACCCAGTCACCCCAAAATCCTGGTCGGGAGGGAGCCAAACCCACCTTAGCTGCAGAACAACTTCCAGCCCTTTCCTGGGAAGTGGAACGTGGGCACAGACATCAGGTTACACCAAACCAGAGCGGGGTAAGATGTGTGATTGCGCCAAGGCTGATGCTGAGAAAGAAGTGACATGCTGCCATAATTAACAGCCACTTAATTGAGCGATTTGCCCAGGTTGTGTAGGATGCAAAGCAGGATGTGTGGAGAACATCCAGCAAAGGAGCTTTGCAGGAAATGATCTGAGGTCGTGGGCAGAAGCTGCTGGAGCAGCTGTGAGCCTCTTTTTTTGGGAATGTTTGGAGTTCCCAAACCTTTCCAGGGCTGCACATGCTCCCTGTTCTCATCACCCCTGGGAAAGTAAACCCCGCAGTTCCTGCTGTTCGTCTGAAGCCCTACTTTGTTTTTTGAGCAAACACTGCACAGCCTTAAAAAGCCCAACAGAACAGGATGCTTTTTCTTTCCTGGTGAAAGCAAGTGTTAAATACTGGATTACAAGATGGGAAATGGAGTTGTATTTTTATGTGGCTCTTTTGTAATTCCAGGATTATGCTTAACAAAGATCCTCTTCAGCTACACCAGTATTTCATTCCCTTTGGATGCTGGTGACTCTAGGGCTTTCCTTACCACGTTAAACTCTCTGAGAATATGGAGTTTTTCACTCCATATTCAAGATAGAATTTCCTTTTTTCTGCTTCTTAGTATTTTGTTAACCTATTTTAGGAATGATTCCTCTGGATTTATATCAAATATAGCAGCCATGACTCAGCCTCTGTTCCTGGTTTTGGACTCAGAGATGCACTTGCTGCTTTTGCATTCCCTCCGTCTCTGTGATTTCCCCCTCTAAGTTTCTAATCCAGTCCTCCTGCATTCCTCAAGGAGCTTTCTTCAGTTTACGTGGCTTTCCTATTGATCTCAGGATTTTCAAGATTGTCACAATATTTTATAAACTGGCAGCAGAAGAAGAATTCAGCACAGAGGAGATAGGACAAGGGGGAATGGTTTTAAACTGAAGGAGATTAGAATTTAGGCTAGAAATTGGGAAGGAATTCCTCCCTGTGAGGGTGCTGAGGCCCTGGCACAGGTTGCCCAAAGAAGCTGTGGCTGCCTCTGGATGTGTTCCAGGCCAGGTTGGACAGGGTTTGGAGCAACCTGAGCTAGTGGAAGGCATCCCTGCCCATGGCAGGGGGTGGCACTGGATGAGCTTTAAGTCCCAAGGTCTGGGATTCCATAATGCACCGTGTCCCGTTGGCTGTTAGACTGCCACAAAGCCCTCAGCTGGCATCTTAATGTACAAGTGACAGATCTGGAACCGCAGCGTTCTTCTGCTGGCTCTGGGGAGATCCTGCTCCCCCACATGGCACCTGTGGAGCGGAGTTCCTCAGGTGGACTGTCCTCTGCTGGAGCCATGGTGAGGGCCGTGGCCTGGCTGGAGTCACTAACTCATGGCACACGTTGTCCGAGAGCCGTGGGCTGAGACAGGCTGCACACAGCAGGATGCAGAAGGCTGCAAAGGCACGGGAATCTTGTCAGTGGTGCCAGCTCTGAATTCCAAGGTGGTTCAGGGGCTGATGAGGATTTTTTTGAGCGCCCTCTTAATTGCTGTTAACTGGCAGCACAGCCTGAGCAGTTCTGTCTCATGTTCAGTTCTCTGTTTCCCTGCTCTGGTGTCTGCAGAAGATTTTCAGGATCAGATGGCAGCAGTGAATTGCAAATCAGGAGGATTAGCATTTGTATCAAACATGCTCCAGCAGAAGGAGATTACAAGTCCTGGGTCAGCAAGAGCTCAGGAGTGTAGCTATGGAGCTGGTGCTGTGGTGGGAATGGGAATTCTGCTCCATTCCTTCTACAAGGCTGCCTTGACAGGATCATGGAATAGAATCACGGAATATCCTGAGCTGGAAAGAACCCACGAGGACCAAAATCCAACTCCTGGCCCTGCACAGACACCCAACAATCCACCCTGTGCATCCCTGGGAGCATTGTCCAAGTGCTCCTGGAGCTCTGGCAGCCTTGGGCCCGTGCCCATTCCCTGGGGAGCCTGTCCTGTGCTCCATCTGGGTGAAGAACCTTTTGCTAATAATAATAATAATAATATTTCGCTTCTGCCAAGATGTTGTGTTCTCCTGTGAAAATGCAGAATAAGGTCCTTCCAAAATGGTATTCCTGTCCTTTGGTACCAGACCTCTCTTTCCCTTTTCAGCCAGTGACAGGTATTTTACATTAGATAAAAGACCAGGAGAGTTGCAGGCACATGTTTCATGTTTTTAGAGCTGCTTTCAGTGTTGGCTGAGCTGAACAAAGGAGGGATGTGAGAGCTTCAATGGCAGCTTCACCTCAGCTCATCTACACCGAGCTGGAAATACCTGCGGGCTTGTGTTCATCTGAAAACTAAGAGTGGGAGCGGGGGAAACCTGGGCTTCCTCTGCCAAGGGCTTAAACACCCACAAACACACACGTGAACTGCTGCCTGTGGCAAACAGGCTGCCTGAGGGGGAAATTAATAGTGTCACCCTAAACCCCTTTGTAATTACATTTCCACAGCCCTCAGCCACACTGGGAGGACAAATCTGACACTGTTGTGCTGATACCGAAATCTGGGCACAGCTGGGTTTAATTTCCAGAGAAAACGGAGGGGTGTGAAGTGCATCCTCCTCTCCTTGTTTTGTGTGTCTTCCTTTGGAATTGCACTAGGGCTGTTTTGCACATTGAGGGATGCTGGTGGGATAGCACAGACCAGTAACGCCAGTGTGGGATGCTGGTGGGATAACACGGCCCCAGTAATGCAGGGACACCTGTGCCCTGGGGAATTTTTATGGAAATACTTTAAGGAGTGTCATTCACTGTGCTCTGATTCGAAATACAGGCACCATTCTGTTCAAATTCGTGTGGGTAAAGAAATGAAAATATAAAATATATATTACAAATGTGATTAAATGCATATTATTAGTTGAAAAGGAATAACCAGATTATTTTATAGTTATTGAAAGAAGTCAATTTGGGAAAAAAATATAGAGAAGGGGGGGACCTTGGGGAAGTGTCTTGCTGTGTGACATTTGTTCTTTCTGAAGTGTGTATTCCCAGGCTCTCCAGATCGTAGAGGTCGTGGCTACTCTCACAATTTGCCCTCCTTTTCTTTCCCTCAAGGACATTTTTTTCGCTCCTGTTGCCTGGCAATTCCTGTGAAGATTGCCCAGGCCCTGCCCTGTGCTTTCCCTGTGTTCTCTGTGCCGGTCACATTGTCCAACATTTTAGGATTGCACTTCTAGAGGATGCACATCCAGCCTGGTTTCTGTCTTACCCACAGCATGTGCTGCCTACTGGGCTGCTTATTATATATTTAATTCCTTCTGGATCCCCTGTTAGTTCTTCCTTGCTGTTGGAATCATCTCTTAAAGCTGAATTAATCATTGAACAGAAACCAGGAACTCAGTTTCTGTTGTTTATTAAGGAAATAAAAAACATGCCACCAGAATTTCACAAAACATCTTCTGGGAATACTGAGTTTATTTTTCAAGCATGGAAAAAACTTGCAAATTCGTTAAAAAGTAGAGCGAATCTTACCAAAATTAGTCCCCTACCAGACTGGGGGTTTTATCACAGTTATTATCAATTTGGGCATTGTCAGAGGACAGAGAAATCTGGAGAAAGGAAATCTGTCTCTTGAGTAGGTGATGTGCACCTGTTGTATGATTGATAGAGTTCATTTAAGATGAAAATTGAATTGTTAGGGAGAAATGATGGCAGAAAAAAGCCTTATTATGTACAGAGATGAGGCTTATCAGCATGAAAAGAAATGTGTCACAAATTGGTTGCAAATCAAAGGCCTGATTTTTTTTTTATTCTTTTTCAGAAAGGCACAAATAAGAGTGTGCACTGTAAATCATGGAATTGCTGTGTAATGTGTGCAGGGATCTTTTGTGCAATACAAAAAGGCTCTTTCTCTGTAGAGTTTATAATATGAAGCTGTGAGGCTACAGACAACTCTGTGTGCTTACACCAGGTGGGTTTATTCTGGCCACACCTGAGTGTGTTGTAAAATCAACACTGAATTCTAAGAATAATTAAATTATCAGTCATAGGTACAGTCGTGGAATTGTTAAAGTTGGAAGAACACTGAGTCCAAATGCTCCCCTGGCACTGCACCAAGAGTGCTGGAGAGGGACTGGGGACAAGGGACGGAGGGACAGGACACAGGGAATGGCTTCCCACTGCCAGAGGGCAGGGTGAGATGGGGTATTGGCAAGGAATTCCTGGCTGTGAGGATGGTGCGGCCCTGGCACAGGGTGCCCAGAGAAGCTGGGGCTGCCCCTGGATCCCTGGAAGTGCCCAAGGCCAGGCTGGACAGGGCTTGGAGCAGCCTGGGATAGTGGAAGGTGTCCCTGCCAACGGAATGGGTGGAACTGGAGGATTTTCAAGGTCGCTCCCAACCCCAACCATTCCATGATTTTGTGATTGTTTAACCTACACCTGGATGCTGAAGCCCTGGTTGTTTAAGTGGCTCCTCAGCTCCTTGACCTTGCAGCCAGGAGGGATCGATTTGAGATGAGTACAGATGTTCACGTGGGAAGGCCAATATTTGCTTGGCTGCTTCGGACTAAGCTTTTCCTTTTAAACATTTCCAAGAGACTTCCAGGACTTTTTTAACTGCTTTTTTGCTGTCAGCACTCACTGTTATTTTAAGGAAGAAGGAAATGGCTGCTCTGCAATTTCTGCCATGCCATTCATTCCCCAAACTGGTCTTATCCCCCTGATGGAAAACAAAGAAGCAAACCTGGATTTTCCAACCATCATAGGCTGGGGATTTAGTAGTTCTTTTTTTTCCTGATATAAACTGCAAGCTGCAAGCTCCTTCAAGCTTCTCTTCCCGCTCTTTAGTTTGGAAAGGACTGTCCAGAAACCTGTGGAAAGTGTTAATTGTTGACTTGCTGTGGCCTTTCAGCCTTTCCTTTGTGTTGCTGCAAAAGCATTCCTGGTTTTGGTCTCCTGGGCTGGGTGTATTCAGTGGAAACCTGAACGAGTGTTTAGGTGAATAAAAGCACTGCAAAATCCTCTGTAATGGCAGGCTGGAAAATTCTTGGCTTTTCCAGTGGTTATGAAATATGAATATGCTAATTGAGTGCACATTGCACGTGCTAGAGATCACGCCATACATGCACTGATTATTGGCTCCTGTCCCTTACACAGTGTCTGCCACTAACCTCTGGTGATTCCTGTATGGAATGTTTGACTTGTGTTGGAGGCCTAGGACTGCTTTAGAGACATCTGTAGCCTTCATTTAAGGATTTCTATCGTGGTCATCTGTGTAAGCTTGCTTTCTGTTGCGCTGGTTATGTGTTGTTTTACTGTGTATTTCTGCAGGATTAGGCTCAGGGTCTGTGGAAGAAATGCCAAGTAGGACAGAATTCCAACAGGATGTGAGCTGGATAAGTACTAGAGCAGTAGGGCATAGGTGCAGAATCATGGAATCCCAGACTGGTGTGGGTTGGGCGGGATCTTAAAGCTCATCCAGTGCCACCCCCTGCCGTGGGCAGGACACCTTCCACTGGCCCAGGTTGCTCCAAGCCCCCTCCAGCCTGGCTGGAAGGATGTCAGCGTTCCTGATAGGGAGAAGGATGCTGAAAGATGGATCTTCTGCCCAGGAGCACGGCAGAGGTTGGTCATGGAGACCCTTGGATTTGGGATGTGGTGACCAGGCAGTGATCCCCACCAGCAGTGCTTAACCTTCGGGAAAACGGTGCCAAGCTCTTGTGGTCAAGGAGAGGGGACCAACTGTAGAACAGCTGATCTCCCACTTCCACTTCAGGCTTTGAGAGCTGGAGGTGATGAAGTGAGTCTTCAACATTTAAACCAACTATTTAATTCCATATTTTCAGTTTGAACAATCTTTATTTGGAAAACTTGTAATAATTATTGCAACACCAGTGCCTTTGGGTGCACATCCCTATGTTTTTTAAGCCTAGGCTGTCCCATATTTCCTTAGGAAGTTAAACCCCTGCCCGAGCTCTGCCTATGATTGTTGTGAATTTCTTAATTTGAGTTCTGTTTGTTCATCACTTGGCAGCTTTCCCCCAAAAAGTCAGCAACTTCTTTTGCTTATTTTTCAAGTGGTACCGAGTTGCCCCATATGTTTTCTGGGTTTTGGTGGGGCACATCAAGCCAAACATAAATCTGGAGTCTGTTTTTCTCCTTCCATGTAGCTTGGTTTCCAAGTGGAGTGAGGGAATGCCAGTGTCTGCCTGTCCTATGGATGGGAAAGACTTTCAGGCTCCTGGGCTTGTTAACACAGTGCCTCTTGCCAACACGAAATTACAAAAAGACGATGATAAACAAACTTCTTGCCAAAGCTTCCTTTCTGCTGACAGATTTAGCCTGGGCCCTCCTTCATCTTCCCTGGTACTGCTTTGTTTCAGAACAAAGATTCCAAAATACTTCAGGAAGAAGGGACTATTAGGGAGGATTGATCCCCTCTGTTTGTGCTGTTCGTCTTCCTGGTTCCCAGTCTCTAAACCCCATCTGGGTCCATCCATCAAGGTGAGCAGAAGAAGCGAAGAGGACAGGGAGAGATTTGCTGTGCTACCTGATGGGAAAGTGGGGCTGGAGCTGCTCCTCAACCCTGCCTTGGGTTTCCAGTCTTGACCAGAGAAGAAATCCCAGAAGTGACCGACAAACAGGACCTGGGTGAAGATTGTTAGAGAACAATGAGGTACAACCATAGCTGGAAGTGACAAATTACAGCCAAAATTACTTGCAGCACAGTGGATTTGACCAAATAAAGCCGAGGGAAGCCTGACCCATCTGTCATTAAAAGGACATCTCTGCCCTCATCTGATTTTAGTTCCAGGAATATTGTATTGCTGATGTGCCAACTTTGTATGGTGTGATCGATTCCCAGACAAATTTAGATCTTTATCCTGTTGCAATCCGTGGGAAGGCGTGATGTTTTCAGTATTCAGGATATGGCTGCAAAGGGATTCTCTCATTTTGGGGAGAGTAATTATAAAAATGGAGAGAGGGTAATTAGTGGTAGTGGTTGGAAATTTCGGAGCAAAACATTAGTTAAAGCTTGTCTTTGAGGATAATGTGATGGAAAATGGGTTTTACACCTGAATCTTAGTCCTGCCAGTATGGTGTGGTTCACCTTACAATCAGGGAATCATTTAGGCTGGAAAAGTCCTCTGAGAGAGACCACTGAGTCCAACTGTGAACCAAGCACTGCCAAGGTCACCAGTCACCCGTGTTCCCCGAGCACTTCCAGGGATGGTTATTCCACCTATCCCAGTGCTTCCAGTGAGCTCCCCCTTGAACCCATCGCTCTCCTGCATCTTCTCTGCATCTGTAAAACAAAGCCAAAGAGGTGATCAATTATTTCATATTTTTAAAGAGCTTGGAAGGGGAGAAGATTATATTTATTAGTGTCATAAATTGTCTTTTCATGGATGTTATTATTTTTGTGTCTGGTTGTTCTGTTAGACTCCTACAGTGCAGCTTCTCTTAGGAGAAGGAGCAGTGGCTGGCTGGGAGAAAGGTCTGAAGCAGCTCGAGAAGGCTCAGATAAGAAAGATGAATAAGAATATTTTGTTTTGTTTTTTTGTAGTGACTGGGTGATGTTGTGGGATAGTGGTTTATAATCCAGGTTTTTCCTGATGGCCAATGCAAATCTCCCAAGGCAGCACTTGTGGAAAGGAAGGAGCAGAGAGAAATGTCTTCAAGCTGCGTGTTCCAGGAAGCCTTTTCGGCAGAACATAGTGAAGTAGGATAGGGAAGATAAAAGAATGGAGATAATCAGCTGGAGGAGGCCGTGGCTCAGTCGGAGAGCACCGAGTACAAGAGTACAGCAGGGGTCATCTCCAAAGGGAAAGTCAGCAAGGCCTCAAGTTAGGGAAATTAATAGGAATATATCAAGGAAGTAGTTTGAGAGCTGCTGAGAATGGTTTGGGTCACACTGGGGCAGATATGTTAGATCTTTTAAAAAATACATGTATTTATTGGTTACCTGCTGGTGAAACCCATCAGACTTGCAGATAAAAAGCTGGGAATTTGCAGGAAGGAATTCATCTGTGTTAAGACATTCTCTTCTCTGGAAACAAGTTAATATAACCCCAACTGTACCAGAATATTTTGGTTTTTCTCATTCTGAAATTTCTTGTGGGGGAACTGGTTCAAGGCCAGGTTGGACGGGGCTTGGAATAGCATGGTCTGGTGGAAGATGTCCCTGCCCACGGCAGGGGGTTCGAACTGGATGAGCTTTAAGGTCCTCCCAACCCAAACCAGTCTGTGAGTCTATGATTCAATCATTTCTGATTTATTTGGGCTCAAAGGGGTGTTTGTGTAAGCTCAGCCTAATTCAAATAGGCAAACACAATGTGCAGGTGTTTTGCCACGCATGTTCAGGTTCACCTGTGGAAGAAGTGATCCCATCTTCCTAGTCCTTCTCAGGGAGGACAGGGATTTCCTTTACTATATTTCAATATGCAGTCTAGCATATTGAATTAATAACTGAATTATCATTTTTTGATCCTCTGGCTTTTGAGCAGATCATAAACTTCAGCAGACGAAAGGTCGAGATTTTTCCTGCCTCAGCATTTATTTTTTGGGCAGTCTGAGGTCAGCAAATTCCAAAGTCAAGAGCTACTTTGTGCTTATAAATTATCCATTTCATTTTTCATACAATGAAGACAGAAGGGCTTGTTGCTGTAAGAGATGTCAGGCTTTTCTCGTTTGGAAGTGTGCAGATTTATTTGGTTCTTTATCTCAGAGGAGGCAGTAGGTGATGGGAATGTGGCTCCTTAGGGTTTTGTCTCCCAGGACACTCTCTTGTGTCTCCTCAGTGAAGATCTGAGTGCTCCTGTTGTGATTTGGAGGTGGATCTGATGGAAGACGCTGTAGGACTGGAAATTTTCGGGATCAGCTTTGTTTTCCCTGTGCTGGTTTTTGAGATCAGGAAGGTCAAGTGCTGTAGTGAAGTCTCTCACTCCAAGGCATTTCCGTGGGGTGTAGTTCTTTCCCTCCCTTCAGGAGGTTCACATCAACTGAGGGAGCTGAGAGTGTTCACCTGGAGAGGAGAAGGCAACCTGGGATAGCAGAAGGTGTCCCAGCCCATGGCAGGGGTTGGAGCTGGATAATCTCTAAGGTCCTTCCCACCCAAACCAGTGTGGGCTTCCACCTGTCAACCTGATGTGTTCACAGTATATAAAAACCTGTTACATTTTTATAACAGGTTCAGTATTTTGTTTCCTATGAGAGATGTTCAATCAACTCTTGGTTAAGGTGTTGCTAAAAAAAGAATAAATTCAAGAAGAAGCTGCTCATTGTGGAAACAAATCTCTGAGCTCCTGCCTACTGTCCCAGACTTTTTTGGGGAAAGGTGGGATATACTTTTGTAACTTGCCTAAATTAACATTTAACAGATGAATTGGAAGGTAATTTAATTACTGTTTGGTGGATCCCAAGTGAAGGTCAAGCTTCAAACGACTTAAGTGAAAAATTGTCAGAAAATTAGTGAAATTTGCATGGAGTGTAAGGTCAGGAGGCCTTTTCATGTTCAAGGAGACTTTGGCTGAATATTATTAGCATGCAATTTGTATAAAATTCATTTAAAGGGGTGATGTGCAGGTCAAGGAAGAAACGTATCTCTTTTCTTTGTTCACACTCTCTCATGTTGGTTCTGTGCCACCTGATGCGAAATAAATGACTTTTGGCACATAGAGAAAATACCACCCTCTCTCCAAAGTGTAAGGAATGGGTCTCTCAAAAGGCATTGCGTCCCAGTGTCACAAAAAACAAGGCAATGGGAAGGTAGAGGGAGAATCATCTTGACACAAGGAGTGACTTGAAGGAAAATGGAAAAATGTCTGTCGTTCAGGACAGCTCCCATTTCCATTGTTTACTCTTTTCTTTTCAAGTTCAGAGCTACTATTTAATTTTTGGAGAGCCTGAAAGACTCACCTGTCCACGTCACTGTTTTAAAAACCCTGTAAAATATATTTATTTCTCTGTTTGTAAAGATTTCATTCCTTTATTCTGAAAAGATAATGATAATAACTTCATTAACTTCCTGGATTTTCCATGCCTGCTTTATTCTTTGAGGTTTTATATTGGGTCAGAGGTTGGACTTGATGATCTTGGGAGATCTTTTCCAATCGTAATGATGGGGATTGCAAACCCCTCTATGGAGATGGGGGACCGAGGCATGGTGTTTCTAAAGGCACATGATGTTTCTTCCAGTGATGGAGGAGAACAACGGGATGAGATGTTCCCAGTGTCCTGTTTCTGTAGGAGATGTGGTGATTCCTGATTCCCGGGGTGGGGAGCACACTGATAGACTCACGGAATCATTAAGGTTGGAAAAGCCCTCCAAGGTTATGGAGTCCAACCATTCCTTCAGTGCTGCCAAGGCCACACTGACCCGTGTCCCCAAGTGCCACATCCGCACAGCTTTTAAATCCCTCCAGGGACGGGGACTCCACCACTGCCCTGGGCAGCCTGTTCCAATGCCTGACCACCCTTTCAGTGAAGACATTTTCCCAATATCCAACCTAAACATTCCACGGTGCAGCTGGAGGCCGTTTGCTGTTGTCCCCTCGCTTGGCAGCATCGGGAGAGCACGATTCCAGAGCACGAATCCCAGCTCTGCTCCAAGTCAAAACCCTCCCAGAGTAGCTCTGCAACCACTTCACAGCACACCAAGTTCAAGCTCATCATTCCCAGCACAGGCATTTCCATTTCCCTTCCTGTGCTGCCTGAAAATCCCCGGCACAGGCGCGGTTTGCCGGGCGCGTTGTGCTGCTGCCGGAGCGCGATCCCGACCTCCCTTATGGCTCCGTTTGCCCTTCGTGTGGAGCAGTTCCCTCGTGTGACGGGAGCGTGTCCTGCACTTTCACAGGAAGGATAAAATAGATGAAAACGTAACCAGGTTACAGCCACGAAGTATCCCAAGACTGTTTGCTAGCAGCTTATTCCCATGGCATTCCTGCTGGAGTTACTCCTTGCTGGAGTCTCTCGGAGCAACTGAGCGTCGCTGTCTCAGGGATTAGAAGCACTGGAAGCTCCTGCAGTAGAGCAGCAGTGGTGTTTGTCTGTTTATAATTAATTTTTAGTAGTCTTTTTGTTGGGTATTCATGGCCACAAGCAAACGCTGCAGGTTCTGGCGGTGCAGGAGGTTTAATTTTGCTAATCCTGTTTTGTTCCCATTTCAGTGTAGCTGTTTCAATGCCACAACATGGTGCCTGCAATGAATTTCAAATGTATTTCTGGATGGCATTGTCTTGCAGAATGGGAGGGAAAATCATCCCTCCCAAATGCCGTTTGCAGGGGCTCTTTCCTGCTGTCTGGAAATCCCACCCTGCATACAAAGCAGGGAGGAAGCACAAACCTCTTCCTCACAAGCTCTCAAGCCCCCACCACGATTACCTTTCTCTCTGGGATAAAAAGCACTTTCTTTCATCCTTCTCAATAAAAGTGTTTTGCTTTTACCATTTGGTACAACACCTAATGCAAGCCACACATACACAGTCGTTTTTTTTCCCAAATTATGATTTTTTTTGTACTCTTTACACACACAAGAGTACAAATGAAATGATGCTGGCATTGAAAAGGCACTTTAGAAAAGCAGCCGTGACTCCAGCCCTGCCTGGGAGCAGGTCCAGCTGTCATTGGGTGGTTTTTGGTGAAGAGTTACCCTCATAAATTTTATTTCATAAAGTCACAGAATGGTTTGGATTGGAAGGGACCTTAAATCTCATCTACCCTGCCATGGGTAGGGACACCTTCCACTAGACCAGGATGCTCCAAGCCCCATCCAACCCGGCCTTGGGCAATTCCAGGGATGGGGCAGCCACAGCTTCTCTGGACAGCCTGATCTTATACTGATTTTCCTAAAGCTCTTAATGCTCTGCTGTGTGTTAGTGAAGCCATTGATGGAATTCCGTGTCTCCCTGTAGCTTTCTCTTCCCACTTGCCTTATAACCCTGATTTCCTTTGCTTTCAGAATGGTTCCTTCAGTGCTAACTTGGGGGTGGAGGGACAGCTAATTAATTAAGCACTAATTGTTGTCAAGTCAATCGGCGCTAACATTTAATGTTTGACTTGTTTACTCTCCAGAGGTAAAGCGAAAGGAGTTAATGATCTAACAAATAGTGTGTCCATCATGAGGGACTTGTTTGGAGAGAGTGGTGTTATTTATGAACTGTAAAATAACACATTTTAACAAAACCCCCAGATTTTGAAGCAAGATGGGTTTGGTTCTGGTGTGAAATTACCACTAGATAGCTGTGGAGACAAATGCGTCGCCTAATAAAGCTTAATGACTGATTTTCCCATTAATCAGAATTGAGAATGTGCTTCATTAAGATAATTAACTGAGCCAGTTGCTTAACTGACAGTTAGGAGACACAAATTCCCAAGTTACTTGCTTTCCTCTTAATAAAACCCACAAGAAGCTGACCCGGCTTCATCATCTTTATTGGAGGGAGGAGCACAAGGGCTGTCGAAATCTCCTTGCTCACGTAAGCTCTGTGTCAGGGTCTCCCTGTGGGACACGGGTGGGATGTGGGGGTGGCCCTGCCTAGCCCCACACAGGATCCAAGCCTTGGCCTCCAGGTTTTCCCAGTCTGCTCCGGCTGAAAGCTCACCAATACTTGCCCTTCTCCATCTGGTCCGCAGCAAATGGGCTTTTATCTGCTGCTTTCAGAAGGGTCAGGTCTTCGACAGGCTGGTTTTATCACCCGAACACTGTTCTCTCTTCCAAGGGGGAGAATTCCTTGCCTGACTTTGTGACTCCCCCTATTTGTTCATCGCAAGCTGGAAGTGGGGTCATGAGTCCTGAGCCTCCCTGGAGCAGGGATGAGGAAGATGAATCTGCTCCGGGTACATTTGTAGGCAGAGTATGCAGTGCTGGAGAAGTTGTGGGAATTAACAGAGAGATCCAAAACTTGAATTATTAAATACGCTATCTGGTTGTAATGTCTGGTTGTAAATCCCTTCCTTCACAGCTCTCTGTGTCTGGAATTCTAACAGGGTGATGCTATCAGGACTGTGCACAGACGGCAGCTCGGGAGCCAACTTAAGGCAACCGTCTCAACTCTGCTTTTCTTTTGTCCTCAGAGTTCCCGGTCTTCCACCATGAATCCTGTTTACAGCCCCGTCCAACCTGGGGCTCCCTACGGAAACCCGAAGAACATGGCCTATACAGGTAGGACAGGGGCTGGTGCCTTTTCCTGAGTGTCTGTCTGTGGTGGTGGTTAATCCTCTAATGAGGGAGAAAGATTTCCCTCGAGGGAGCTGGATGGGAATGTGACTCGTAGGAAAAACCCTTCAGCAAAGCCAGTGCAGCAAGGGTGGTGAGAAGAGTTGGACCCGAATTCTTGCAAAGAGGATGCCCTGGAAATCCTAAGGAAAAGGATCCAAAGGGATTTTCTTTAGATTAACAAACAAGCAAGAAGGTGCTGGGATGGTCAGCAGGAGGGCTCCCCTCTGGAGCTGCACTGAGCTGAGCTGAGCTTCCCTCTGGAGCTGCACTGAGTGACTTGGATGCACGTGCTGGAATAATCCAGCTGTGGAAACGAGGATCCCACAGCCTACAGCCCCTTGTTTGGAGAACATCCAGTTATTGTGATAGGTGGAGACTTAAGCTACATTATTGACTGATTTTTTTTGATTTCAAGTTGTGCTTTGGTTGAGTTAATCTTATGTTGAAGAGCGAGTCTGAGGTCTGTTTGAAACCTTCTTTAGAACTGAATGTCTAAAAATGTCCTCCTTAATACTCAAAAAAGGCCTTGGAAGATGCTTACCATAATTATTTAACTATTGGGAACTGAAGTGTCTGATATGGAAAGAATTCAGCTGGGAGAGAAATGGTGCTTTGGAAAAAGAAAATCCCATCCTGAGTGTACCTGATTTTCCCTGTGGATTATGCTCAGCTTGTATTGTTCTGATCTTGTAACCCCCTTACAAAATCAGCCCTGGAAAACTCTTTATACCATTTTGGGGAACGTAATCAGCTATTGGGTGTCGTGTTGTGTTAGGACTTCCTGCTTTCTATTTGCCTTGCCAGCTGGATGTGTTGACTTTCACCTTAATGTGTGGAATTACTTGGCGATGTGCTTTTGTGCAGGAGAGTGGTCACCAGCAAATGGGAGTGACCATCAGACAGTACCTGGTGCGTGGTTGAGTTTGGCAGCTCTTCCAGCTGCTGCATCCGTGGGGCTGTGAGGAGCCCTGTCTGCGACTCTGCGGAGCAGAGAGTTCCTCAAAGGCGTTTTGCCCCATTTTTATTCATCCTTTCTTTTTCCCATTCCAATTTATGCAGCTGCTTTGTTGGAGGTACTGTAGCTTGGGGGAACTTTGGTCTCGCAGTCAAAAGCACGAGAGGCTTGAAAAAAAACAACCTCTCTGAAAAAGTCTCTTCAAAAATCTCCCCATTGTGAGAGGACTGTGGACTCCAGCGGCGCTTGGGTGATAGAACGAACTCATAAGTGCAGAGTTATTTTCCTACTCTGGAAATAACAGGAATTTTGTGGCTTTCCAACACAAGAGGTTACTTCTCTCCCACTTTACTTTGACTTTTTTTGGCATGTGCTTAAAGCTCCACCTTAATATCCATTCAATGTACACTTCTGTATGTGCTTTCATACAAACCTGGGTGTCTTAGAAGCTGCTTTCTGGCACTTGATAAGACAATTTTATTTAAATATTGAGGTGCAGATTGGTCAGAATTTGGACCTTGACCTTTCTAGAAGGATTTTAGAGAGTGAATTCTGCTTTAGGTGAAGGAATTAATGGAATTCCAGAATGGTTTAGGTGGGAAGAGACCTTCAATCTCATCTGATTCCAAGATGCATTCTCTGCAATGGGCAGGGACGCCTTCCACAGACCAGGTTGCTCCAAGCCCCATCCAACCTGGGCTTGAACACATGAATTCTGCAGGACTCCATTTGGAATAAGTCAAGTGCAAACGTGATTGGGATGTTGTCGTCTGAAATAACCTGCTGGTTGATCACTGTGAAGTTTCTACTATGCGCTTAAATCTGTAAAATTTGACTTGGCCACCTTGTGCCAGCTCTGATACATGCAGGGATCAAGATGAGGTAGCCCCCAGGGACTGGTTTCATCCCAAACCATCCTTCAGGCATTTGTCTTCCAGAATTTGTGGTAAATGCACAGAAATCAGTGGTGGATGTGCAGGATAATCTTGGAGGAAAAAGCTGGAGGGAGATCAGAGTGCAAAAATTAAAGCAAGGTCCTCGGTTATGTCAATGGTAAAACAAAGGAACAAATGTAGGAACAGCACAGCAGGAATATTCCTGCTGGATTGTTCCATTGCCCAGGTGGAAGGTAAGGAGTCAGTGGTCTGAACTCTTACAGTGGAGTCCCAAAATAGAAGTTAAAAAGCATTTAACAGAAGAGCCTTTTTTTTTTTTTTTTCCTGGGCAAATAGTATTACAAATGCTTTTAAATCTGAATTTGTTTGAATATGTAATGAAAGACCCAAAGTTCTGTCGCAAATGAGGGGGAGAAAATTTAAATTTTATCCTCTGTAGAGAAAAGACGGGCAACTCAAACAAAGTTTTCTTTTGTAGAGGAAAGACAGGGTGGTCTCAGCAGCTATGGAAAGAGCTGTGGAATAAAACTCAGATGGGATAGAGGCAGCAAGAAAGCAGGGATGGTAACCAGGCTACTGGCATGTTGAATTCTGTGCTTTTTGTGGTTTTTTTTTTGTGCTAAATGTGAATGCTTTATACTACGTAGTATTTTGTTTACTGTTTTTATTTATATGATAGTTTTAGGCTCAAAAAATGAGTTTTAATCTGATTTTCTTCTCATTCTCACTTCCGTGTTGTTTTCTGGTGGAGCAGGGAGAGAGGTCCATTGCAAGATAAATAATCCGATTTTTTTCTGCCAGATTGGCTGTTAGGGAAAATAGGAAATCCTTGTGTAAGGGAGAATGGGAAATCCTTGGCACATACTCAAGTACTTGATGAACCATCCGTTTATTCAGATTCTTTCTTTTTCCATTTTGGTGTTCCTTAATGGAAATGTGAAGGGCAGTTATTTCCTAAATCATTTTTCAAGTGTGGTCTGGATTAGCTGGATTTTTATGGGAAATAATGATTAAGTTTAAAAAAGGAAGTTTTAAAATACAGTTACTTGGTGAGGTGAAATCAGAATTGTTCTATTCATAGGAGAAATGTTTATGAATACAATCCCTGTGTTTGAACTAATGGATTTATTAAGCACTGGTGGCATCTCCTGTGTCTCGTTTTTGGGGACTTTAGAACTCCCAGAGCTCTTGAATTGCACCCTCCTTCCCGTTTTTCGTTGGAAACTGAAAGAGGAGAAGAATAACTTCTGCTGGCAGTGTTTCTTGCTGCTGGATGAGCAGCTGTTGAGCTGAGGGAAGGTGACACAGGGAGAATATTCCGGCTGCAGACGGAGCTACATCTGCCCAGTGCCAAGTTTGTGCTCCAAGTCCTGGCTCCTCGTGCCCGGCTGGTGACAGCTTCCAGTCCGCTAATTCCGTGGATTTTGGAACATCAGCAGCAGTGTTTCGGTGTTGTTTGCTGTTTAATTAAACCAGACTGTAATTAAGTTGGATCTTCATGTAAGCTGTTCTTTTAATTGAGGCTAATTTTAACTTGTATTTAAGGCCTCCTATTTGCTTTTTGATTCTTGGTAGAATTTGCTTTACCTGCTCCAAATGGGAGCTGCTGAACCACCTGGTTTTCCTTTGGCACATTACCCTTCCCATTTCCTTGCACCCACTCCAGGCGGGCACTGGTGCTGCAGGAAATAGATTAGCCCACTGGTGTGGAATCAGGGATGAAGAATCCGTCTCTCCTGGAGCTTGTTTGACTTCAAGCGTGAAACTATAAAGTGTTTGTGATAGCTCACACCATTCTCCCCCTCCCTGCCGGGAGCTGATTAATATGCTGATAAGATGCTGTGATTCATGAACCTTCGCTAGGCTGACTCTGTGTTCGGCGGAGTTATTCCTAAATAATAAATGGTAATAAAATCCAGGAGCCCAAAGATGTGGAGCTGGTTGGGAAATCTCCAGGGGGTTTGTGTCACATCGCTCCGGTGCATGGCATCGCTCAGGTTGTGCTGCGGCGGCGCCTGCTCAGGGGAGATGCTCACAGAATCCTGGAATGGTTTCTGGAAGGGACCTGGAAGAACATCTCATTTCAATCCTCAGCCATAGGCAGGGACACCTTCCACTATCCCAGGCTGCTCCAAGCCCTGTCTGAGCTGGTCTTGGACACTTCCAGGGATCCAGGAGCAGCCCCAGCTTCTCTAGGCATCCTGTGCCAGGGCCTCACCACCCTCACAGCCAGGAATTCCTTCCTAATATCCCGTCTAACCCTGCCCTCTGGGAAGCCATTCCCTGTGTCCTGTCTCTCCATCCCTTGTTCCCAGCCCCTCTCCAGCTCTCCTGGAGCCCCCTTAGGTGCTGGAAGGGGCTCTGAGGTCTTCCTGGAGCCTTCTCCTCTCCAGGTGAACATTTCCACCTCTCTCAGCCTGGCTCCATGGCAGAGGGACTTTCCCTGCACAGGACCCCTGCATGCTCCTGAAGAGCAAGACGCATCCCTGAGTTGGGCTGTTTGCAGTACTCCCAAGTTGAAAATTCCCAGGTTTTGTCATTTTTTCTTCCCCAAGGTGAAACCAAAACATTTGTTTGGACATAATGATGAACAGAGGGAATCTGCGCCCTCCGGCCGTTGGGTTTGTTGGCAGGACAGGAGGGGAAGGATTCTCGCGTGTGTTCCTGTCCTAATCCCTGTCATTTGTATTCATCGTTGAACCTCAGACACAACTGCACATGTGAGGAGTGACCTCATTTACTCCTGACTGCTCCTGTAATTTATTGGGATGTTGAAATGGTGGCCTTCGATGTTGTAGAAGACAGAAGGATGTTCCAATAGGATTTCTGCCGTCGGCTTTTAATCCTCCTTTGCATACTCTCTGTGGGACAAAGATAATTCTAGGCATGATTTCAGCCTTCCTTATTAACTTACAATTAAAATTCGGCTGTATTCTTCTCTGGAAGTGCTGGGTCTTTGATGGCAGATGAGCTCTTTGGCCACACAAACCAAGTTCTTTCACAACTATTCTCTGAAAGAGGATGAACTTTATATTTTTTCCCTTTCTTTTTGGCATTCCTCAGCATTTTCGTGGGGAGCACTGAGGAACACGAGGCAAATGGCAGGGTTGAGGTGTGCTCTCCTGACTTTTCCTTCTGCTCTAAGATGTGCATGCACGTCAGCCCCTTCCATTGATTGGGAAATGCCACTCCTGGATTTAATTAGGCGATCCATCGCTTACCGGATCTGTAAAACAGGAATTCTAAACCGTGTTCAGGGTGTTGAATTGATTTCAGGGTGATTAAAAATGTATGAAGTGGATACAGTGAATATTTTTCCTCTGGCGTTTCTTCATGTTTATTAATTGGTGTGTATAGAGCAGACAGGAAAATCCTACTTGACTGGGAGAAGAATGAGCTGTGACTTGTGTAGACTCTCGTTGTTTTTATGTTGAAATGCGTGATTTTCGTACGGGAGTACTTCCAAACAACTTGCTGAATTCCTCAGTGTTGGAAGCTGCTGAGTTTCAGCACTGAGATCGACGATGGATAAATCGCCATCTTTGTAATGAATTAACTCAGGGACTTTTTTGAGGTTGTAAAAAGCATAAAACCACTAAGGGAAGGAAGGAGGAGTAGTTTTTTGTTTGGGGAGAAGGGAGAAAAGGGACTTTGGGTCAGATTAAGGATGTTTGTGAGTGGCAGACGTTGCTCAGGGCAGTGGTGGAATCATCATCCCTGGAACTGCTCCAGAGCCATGTGGATGTGGCATCTGGGGACATGGGGCAGTGGTGGCCTTGGCAGCGCTGCAGAGCAGTTGGACTCGATGGTCTTGGAGGGCTTTTCCATCCTTAATGACGCTGTGGTTCTCAAATAATTCATGACATCCACTCAGCTCGTTTGGAGATTGGTCCAGCTGATGCCAGCCTTCCAAGGAGTTCATAGAAACTTTGGGAAACATCCCTCACCGCTTGTTTTGTAACTGTTTGGAGAAGGTTTTACAGGCTTTTGAGTTTCCCTGCGTTGTAAAGAAACAGAATAGTCTCAGATCTTTAAAAACAAACAAAACTCACGTTCTGTTTTCCCAAATGACCTCATTGTGGGCGTTCTCCTCCTCCATGCTTAGGATAGACCGTGCAACTGGTTTATTTCTGCCTCATTTCTTGGCTGCAATATTGATTTTGCTTTTCCTCCTGGTGGAAAAGAAATAAAAAGATTAAATGGCCACGCTTGAAAAGGGCTGGGGAAAAATTGTGAGGCAGACAAGCAAAAAAGCATAAGTGAGAAAAAAAAAGATGGCCTTGGAAATACATTTTGAAGGGAAAAGTGCTCCATTTAAAGAAAATAAAGGATGAACAGAGAATTTTCTTGTGTTTCAATTGCTTTTGTAGGGTACAGGCACATCTTCTGAAATTCTTCACTCACCTGGGGTAAAGAGAAGCTTTATTTTTAAGCATGAGCCCCCCCAAAGCTCTGTCTTAAATTGCATATAGACAAATTCTAACCAGTGCTTTTGGCTTTTAAGTACACATTCAGTATTAAAACTGATAACTGAAGGGTTTTTTTGTTGTCTTCTTTCTTAGTGTTTGTATATCACAGAATGAAACTGGGTTTTGGTGGCCTATTAATTTCTAATTATTTTCAGAGCCATCGCCTTTTTCCTTGTTTTAGCCATGGTCAATTGTTTTCCACCATTTAAAGCTTCTTTTTCTGCATGTTCCCTTCACTTCCATATGTTTTCCTCCAAGTTCCTCCTACTGTGCTCCTGAACAAGGAGCCTCAGTGTGGGAAGTCAAAATCACGTTGGCCTTTTCAGTATCACAGAACCATTGAAGTTGGAAAAGACCTTTAATATGATCCAAGTCCAGATGTTCCCCAGCACTGCCAAAGCCACCACTGGCCCGTGTCCCCAAGTGCCACATCCGCACGGCTTTTAAATCCCTCCATGGG
This sequence comes from Callaeas wilsoni, assembly GCA_013398955.1. NCBI lineage: Eukaryota > Metazoa > Chordata > Aves > Passeriformes > Callaeidae > Callaeas > Callaeas wilsoni. Next base: position 134,790 of record VWPU01012286.1, read on the forward strand.
TGGGGACTTTGGGAACCTCTGCCACAGGCCCCATGGAGCTAGAAGGTGAACTTGTCACTGTGTGAGTTCTTCATAAACCAGGATGAAAACATCTCCTGTCCCTGGCACCCCACATTTCAGGGACTTTTTCAGCCAGAGTTAAAATCTCTCCTAGTCTAAAATATTTCTTTCTGCCACTTGCAGTTCGAATTCATATCCTGGCTTGTTTGTCTCCGTGCGTATTTGCACCCCACACATTCAATACCTCTTAAATCCCCAGGTGCTTCAATTAAATGATTGCAAGTAAGCTCCAAGGCTGCCTCGTGATCCATTGAAAACCCTTAATATTTGCTACCTTTCCTCCCCCCTACACCTTTTTTTTTTTTCATCTTGCACAGCAAATAAGTGGTCAAATCCTCATTGTGTTTTTTCAGGCTGAAGGTAATAAATTAAAATTTAGTGCCTTGACTTCTGCAAAAATGTTTTTAGATTAAATATTGAGTTTTTCTTCCCTCCTGGTGCACAATTATTTCTCACACCGGGCGCAGTCAATGTGATCCAGCACAGAGGTTTGTACAGACAGAAACGTGAGCTGGGCCAGGCTTGGAAAAGACTTTTATAAGCTTCAGAAATAATTCCCTGGTTTGTACCAGATCTGTTAATTACCGAGTCTGTTTTCCTACTGTGCTTTATACCTAATATCTTGTTTCTAATTTAATGGGGATCAGCTTTCCCGAAGTGGAGCGGTTGAGTTTATTAATCGCAGAATCCCAGAATGGTTTGGGTCGGGAGGGACCTTAAAGATCATCCAGTTGCAGATCTGTTTTGCTGTTCTGTTTCATTCGATTTAGCCTGGTGTGAAGCCAAAGTCAGGTGTTGCTTATATGCAAATGCATTCATATACTTATTTTAAAGTGTGTGTGGCTGCCCTTCCCTCTCCCTGCGCTTGCTGGCACTCGGCCTCGTTTCATCTGATGCAGTACTGGGCTAGAATTTTAATGTCTCTGCGGCCAGCGATGATTTATTAGATCCCAAAGCCCTGGCTCTGAGTGCAGGAAGAAAATATTGCAGCAGCGAGCTGCCTTGGCTCTGCTCGAATAAATGAGTCCTGAAAGACTCTTTAGTGTTGCAGCCTTTTTTCCCTTCCCTTCCCCTCCCCTTGCTCCACCGCTCCTTCCCCCCGGCCCCGACCCCTGGATTTCTGCTGATGGTGAGCAGTGCTCCTTTCCGTGCGGGAATTGCCATCTCCGGGTCTTTTTACAGGAATGTATTTGTCAACAGCCTCGTCATGTAGAGCCCTTTGAATTCCCAGAATGAGCTGCTATCCTTCATCTGGGAAAAAATCAGTTTTCGTGGCAGGGTGCAAGGCTTGGGCTCCTGGGGATGAACTGGTGGCACATAGGGAAGATCACAGAATTCCAGGATGGTTTGGGCTGGAAAGGACCTTAAAGGTTCCACCCCCTGCCATGGGCAGGGACACCTGCCACTATCCCAGGCTGCTCCAAGCCCTGCCCAGCCTAGCCTTGGACACTTCCAGGGATCCAGGGACAGCCACAGCTCCTCTGGGCACCCTGTGCCAGGGCCTCCCCACCCTCACAGGAGGAATTTCTTCCCGATATCCCATCTAACCCCATCCTATGGCAGTGGGAAGCCATTTCCCCTTGTCCTGTCCCTCCATCCTTGTCCCAGGTCCCTCTTCAGCTCTCCTGGAGCCCCTTAGGTCTCCCTGGAGCCTTCTCCTCTCCAGGTGAACACCCCCAGCTCTCCCAGCCTGGCTTCAGAGCAGAAGGGCTCCAGCCCTGGGAGCAGCTCCGGGGCCTCCTCTGGAACTGCTCCAGCAGAACCTTGTCTTTCCTCTTCTGAGGTCCCGTCTTAGCAGTGACCTGAGGAAAGAAAGCCAGGACTTCAGCATTCCCAGGAAAAACAGCAGCGTGTGACCACCACCCCAGTGCTGGCCGTGCTCCTCTCTGAAGCCGCTGCCCAGCCTCTCCTTCCAGAGAGCTGTCAGCCCAGCAGCCCTTCCTGGGAGCAGCTCTCAGGAGTTCCACTTCATCAACAAAATAGTTTTCAGGAACAAGTAGAATAAAGAAGAAGCTGGGCTGGAAAGATGAGCTCTCAGAAGACTGAGAGCAGTAAAGGGGAGGGTTTGGGAGGAGAAGTACGAGGAAGAAACCCTGGAGTAATAAGAGGTGAAGAAACTTCGGAGCTCACAGTTACGAAATTCTCTTTGGTAAGTAACCAAAGGAAATGTCCACTTTACGCTTGATTTGTTGCCGTCTTTTTACACTCAAAAATGACATTTCTGTGCCTCATCATTAGACACCTCATGTTTGGCAGCAAAGAGCATCCGTCTCCAGGGAGAAGAGGTCGATTCCGTGGCATTCCCGGGAGATGCAGAGCACATGGTGACTGTAACTGAAATCACATAGGGGAAAACCTTGATTTTTACAGCTGAACAATGAAGAATTTCATTCAGAAGGATGAGTGTGTGTAGGCATCTGAACTTCTGTTTACCTCTAGTTTCTTTTTATTTCAAATTGGGGACTCTGTTTAGGTGAAGACCATTCTGTGCTGTGTTGAAGGTGAAAAGACATGTTCTGTGCAGGCACTCTGTTGCCAGAATAGTTTTACTCTCCCCTTAGAAGAGTTAAGGAAACAGTAGTATAATGGACTATCATAGTAATTTCAGGGTGAGCAGAGCAATTTTCCATAAAAATAACAATTATGTTGTCATCAAACAAGGCATGGTTTGCTCTGAGCCCATTAATGTAATTGAGGGTCTCATTGAATGCACAAGCAGCAGGTTGGTGACTTACACCCAACACCCCCAGCTCTCCCAGCCTGGCTCCAGAGCAGAGGGACTCCAGCCCCTGGAGCATCCTCTGGCCTCCTCTGAACTGGAAATCCGGATTATTCTCCGCTAGTTTGGGTGTCTTGAAAAACTGGACATTCTGTGATATTTAATGTGCTGTGAACTCTGGTTTGAGAAGAGATTGTCAAGATGGGACTTGAATCAGAAAATCCCAGACTAGTTTGGGTTGGAAGGGACCTTACAACCCATCCAGTCCCCCTCCCTGCCATGGGCTGGGACACTTTCCACTATCCCAGGTTGCTCCAAGCCCCGTCCAACCTGGCCTTGGGCACTGCCAGGGATCCAGGGGCAGCCACAGCTTCTCTGGGCACCCTGTGCCAGGGCCTCAGCACCCTCACAGGAGGAATTCCTACCCAATATCCTTCATCTGTCGAAGGATTTTCATCCCTGGGTTCTTTCCTCTCCTGTTGGTGCTTCGCTTTGCCTGTGGAGTTTTAAGTTTTTCTTTTAATCCCCACAGTCCTTTATCCCTCCCTTGCTTCTCCCAAGCTCTCTGGTTCCTTGAAGGCACTAACATGGAATTCTCCCATGGAGGATGTTGGATCCATTATGAATAAAGATGAAGTGGAAGTGGAATGCTTTCCCATTAATGTAAAACTTTGGTTATCATGACAACAGGTTACAACTCTCTTCATTGCCATGGCAATCTCCCGCAAAACTGTTAAAATGCCGGCTTATGGTTATTTTTAGTTTGTCCTCTATTCCCATGGAGACCAACTTTTCCTTGAAGTGTTTGATGCTTAGTGCTTGGAGCCTTTAATGAGCCCCACAGAAGTGTGGAAGTCAGGAAAGGCAGAGGCCTCCGAGGTCAACCCATCCCTCCAACAGCCTTGAGGGATGCTCGGTGCAGTGGCTTTGCTGCTGCTTTTGTTGTATTGTGGGCACTTCTTTTTTATTATTATTACCTTCTCTTGTGTGATTTTTAACATCTACATTTCCTGTAGTGCCCGGGCTCTTGTATTCTTTGCGTTTGACCCTATTTTTTATCGTGCTCTTTGCATAGGGCCCTATTTTTTTGCATTAAGTTCTGTCTGAAAAACTTCACATTCTGCACAGGCCACTGGGAAAAAAATCTACAAGGGAAAATGAAAAACTGTAGAGGAACTTGAACAGGACACATAAAGTGGTAATTTTTAGTTGCTGGGTTGTTTGGGGGAAAAAAACACACAGAAATTAACTTTTCTGTCTGTCAATTTACCAAGAAGTTTTAATGAAGTAACAACAGCTCAACACTTACTGGTTTATAATTAATATATTACAAATTAATAAAATATTACAAATCACTCAAGTAAAAAGGGAAATAAAACTTCTTTGTGATCCTCCGTTGTCCATGGGCTTTTATTTTTTCTCCAAGTCTTTCTGGAAGGTGGCTGAGACTCTGTACTCATTTATACAAAATACTCATTTGTATCCATCACACCTTGAGTGAGAGTTTTCACTGAACATGGGAATTTTTTCCACATCTAATAACTGTTACAGTTGTTCTGCAGTTTCTTAGACATCTTAAATTGTTGTGTCATTAATACCAGCTGAGCTCTGAGCTCAGCTCAACTTTCCACTGTCCCAGGCTGCTCCAAGCCCCATCCAACCTGGCCTTGGACACTTCAGGGATGGGGCAGCCGCAGCCTCTCATACAGATAATATTTCTATCAATAATTTTAAACCTCTAGAGAGGCTCAGCAGCTTATCATTGATGGTAAAAATCACTTTTTAAATGGAGTAAAATCTTTCTCTCTCTGGGATAATGAAATCCTTTTGCTGTTAAGGTGACTCTGAATCTTTTTACAGCTGATAAGAGCAATCAGAAGAGTTTTTAATGCCTCTTGCTTGCAGAATCTCAATGCTCATCAGAGTCCTTTTGCTCTCTGGTGTGTCTGAGTTTGCATTTTCCATGCAGAATCCAAATAAAACATGATTTCTGCATAACACAGCCCTCATCTTGAGGATTGTACGGTTATTTTGGCAGCAGGATTTCCTGGGAAGGTTGATGGCTGAGTTCTACTCTGCAGGTGCAAGATAAAGAATGAAGTGTGGTGGATTTTTGTAGCACTAACAGTGGTGCTAAGATTTTTATCAGGATGTTGCTCAGCATCCTGTGAGATGCAGTGAAGATAAATCCTGATGCTGAGGCTGGAGCACTTAATTGAAATAATCATCTATAAATCCCTTTAATTTTTTTTTTTTTGTACTGCTACTTGTAGAGGACGTGGCATAATTACCTTGATTTTATGTTGATGTTGGTTGCGAGGTGTGTGGCTGTATTTAAGCATTCCCACAGAATTCTGGCCATGTGCTGTTCCCAGAATAATTCCTTTGCCCTTTCCATGTGGGGTTAAGAGGCTGTTTAGCTATCCCAAATCACTGTGTTATTCTAATGGCTGGTAATCGGCAATAAAGGTTATAACTAATACAATATATTCAAGGTATTGATAACACTGCTTTATGGTTTTGGGATGGAGTGGGTTTTGTTCCTTGGATTTTTGTTCTTTTCACATTGTTTAGGATGGCATGGAATAGAACAGAACAGAATAGACCATTACTGTTGGAAGGGATCTCCAACAATCATCTCATCCATCTGCCTGCCTAATTCAGGGCTGATCATATTATTAAGGGCGTTATTATTTGGTTTTTATTTGCATTTCTGTGACCAGTGAATTAATTTTGTGAGACAATGTTTGTTATAAAATCCACCACGATCTGTTCTTTCTCAAACTTTGGGACCAGCAGCTACAGGGAAGTGCAATGAGAAATCTCCAGGCATGGAAGAATGGGAGTTTCCTTCCACTTGCACGTATCAGAAAAATCAGGAGGTAACGTGATTTTGGAAGGAAGGGGGAATTTTTCTGATTTTCCAATGGGAATTGCCCAGAGAAACTGTGGCTGCCCATCCCTGGGAATGTTCAAGGCCAGGCTGGGCACAGCTCAAAGCAACCTGACCTAGCAGAAGGTCCCTTCCAATCCAAACCATTCCAGGATTTTATAACTTCTCCTAAATGCAGATCCTGCTCCAGTGCCTTTGGGAGTAAACAAAGATATAGGAACAAAAAAATCTGTGCAAAATTTTTGCACATCCAGGAGATTTTCTCTCTATGATGACACACCCCAAAAAGCAGACTTGGTTTCCTCAGCCTGTTTTGATATTTTAGCAAAATTACACTACGTCAAATTTCCAGCTTGAGGACATATTTCCCATCCTTGGTTTCGACTAAATTTGGGGTCAGCTCTCCCAGGGCTTCCTGAAGAAGCTCAGAAGGAGGGCCAGCATTTTCCCTTTCGTTTTTCCAGAGGGAAATTTTCTTCTTGCACTGGGAAGATACGAAGCAGTCTAAATCTCCGTGTATGTTCTTGTTTAAGGAAAGCAGCCCGTATTCCTGTGAAAAAAGTCCTCAGGATCATAGCCTGCTGCAGAAGAGCAGGAAGAACTGGTGTGCAAGGAAAGGCAAATTCCAGAGGCATTTGTGTTAAGCTCAGGATCAAATCCTGCCGGGCACTGACTCAACTGCCATCGATCCATCCCCTTGTTTGCCTTCCAGCTCTCACATTAAGCAATGGTTAAATCATCCCTGGAGCTCCCTGGGGCTCCCTTGACTAATTGACCGCTCAAGGTGGTCCAGGTGCTTCTCGGCAGGTCCATCTGGCAGCAGCTCCAACCCATCTGGCCCTGTTCTGGCCTTGGAGAAACCTCTCCTGGGAAGTTTGTCCCAAAATCATTGCTTTCAGAAGTGTTTAAGGAACAAAGTGAGGCACTGCAAGGACCAGGAATTCCTGTCAGTCTGCAGGTCCCGAATGGCTCTGACTGTGAACAAATGCACAAGGAACAATGGGAGCAAACGTCACCTATTGGAAGAGCCCGACTCCTGGATATTTGGGAAGTGTGGATGTTGAGGCTTCTGACGTATTCCTTCAGAGCAACTTTCCAAAGTAAATGCAAAGCCAGTCACCTTCAAAAGGCAGGGAATGTCACCCTGCATTCCCCTATCCACCTTTGCCAAGAGGGAGGACTTGGCATTCTCCGGAATGGGGAGATTTGATGGATGGCGGGACTTCTAATGTTGTTGGCAAGTGGCGCGGGTTCCACAGGATTTGGCAATGTTAGAGTCTTTTATTTTATTACTCCCTCTTTTTAGAGGAATCTTTCAGTTTGCTCTTGCTCCTGGTGTAAATCAAGAGCCTCCACAGGGAGGTGTCCAGATATTTCCATGCATTGCACACAATCCATGTCCCCAATTTACCGATCCAGTCACTAACCACGAGCCTTTCCTTTCCCGCTGTCAATCCCAACGCGTTTTTCCAGTGGAACCAAGGTCATTTCAATCCCTCAGGTGGGGAGAGGACCTGCCCACAGTTTAAAATCAATACTGGGGGCGAGGTTATTTTTAGAAATAGGGTGAAGCCCTGACCCTGAGCTCCCACAGGCTGGTCCCTGCCTTTGCTGTGTGGGGCTGGGATGACGCTCTGGCAGGGACCGCTGGGTTTCCTTCCGGCATCGCCCTCGTTATTCCCGAGCGCCTTCGGCTCATCTGTGCGGGAAGCAGATTTATTCAGCTCGTCTGAGCCCCTGTATAATCATCCTTAGCTCTGCATTAATGTGCTGAGCAAGTGAAACTGGTTAATGAGAGGAGGAGAAAGGAATCTCTTTTTGTCCGTGCGATGCTCTTGTTCCTTGAAGCGGAGGGGAATAATTAACATTCCAGCCAGGAAGCCGGTTCCTTCGGCACTGCCTATTGATGGAACGCGGGGGATACAGGTGAACTAATTCCAACCAGCCACAGGCTTGATGTTTAGCTCTGCCTTTGTTATATAACAAGTTTTTAGGTCTTCAGAAAAACCCATTTCTGAGCAGAAATGACCTTCAAGGAATGGTTAAAATAAGAAAGCCGACGTCCCTTTGGTTACCGGTGCACAAACTCATCATTACATAAACAGGACAAAGGCTTTAATCTCCTTTTGAAGTTATTTGCATATTTATTGAGGCTCGCAGTGCCTTTTTCTTTGGGATCCCACTGATCTGAAAGTGAAGGACACACATGGCTGGAAAACCCACCAGGTTTCCCTGAGGTTCACATCAAACTCGGTTGTTAGTCCTCGAGGTGGGACAAAGTGGCAGAATTCAGCTTTGCTGTGAAATCATTAAACCAGGAATTTCTTGATATTTCTGTGCTATTTTTTCTTGTTGTTCAACAACCTTCAAAGTATTTTTTTCGCCCATAGCCCTTGTTACTCTGTAAAAGAAGAAAACCTTCGGAGCTTTGAAATTCATTTTACTGTAGGTTCATTGAAATTCGTTTTCCTGTACGGGGTTGCAGCCTTGCTGAGTGGCACATGACCATCATAATTAGACTTATCAGCAAAAATGACTCCTCAAAGAGCTCTTTGGAGACAAATGCTGCTGCACACTCAGAGAAGGTGTTTGGAGAAGTGGTGCTTCATTGTTCCCAAAGCTTTGTCATTAACCCCACATCCAGAGGGAGATTTTGTGGCTGAAGGTGAAGCAGGAACCAAGATCCTTCATGCTCCAGTGGTGCAGGCTGTCCGCTCATCCTGGATGGAGTAGCCAGCAGCAGTTTTGAATTGAATGCTCATATTAAAAACCCCACAGACAAACCCCAAAACATTGCAGTTTTGTTAACCATATCTTGCCAGGAAGGGAATTTTCCAGGCTGCGGGATGAGGAAGGTGCTGTGGACAGCAAGGGGTGCCATGATTACATTGCACAGTGCACCTGAACATGGGCTATTGCAGTAATTAATGTTAAATGCTGGCCTGTAATTATAATCCAGCGATATTCCCAGCAGAAACCTTTCCGTGGAAGCAGCAAGGAGCTGTTCTGCATTGGTGACTTGGAAGTAGCTGGAAGAAATTCAAAACATCTTCATATAAATTACATTTTGGTCATGGTCTGCTCATCCCCAGGGCTTTGCAGGCACAAGTTCCCCTCCTCGACTCCTCCTGGCTCTGAGGCCACTTTGTCAGCTCATCTTTCCCTTTTCCCATCCCCACCAGCGGGATTTTCCTCATGCACAACAACAAGTTGGGGTTCCTCGCTCCCAATCCCCCTTAGATCCCATAAAGGGGCACCTGTTGTGTGTTCACACTCCAGGGAGGACATGGAGGGGCTGGAGCGTGTCCAGGGAAGGGAACGGCGCTGGGAAGGGGCTGGAGCCCCAGGAGAGGCTGAGGGAGGTGGGAAAGGGGCTCAGCCTGGAGAAAAGGAGGCTCAGGGGGGACCTTGTGGCTCTGCACAACTCCCTGACAGGAGAGGGAAGCCGGAGGGGTCGGGCTCTGCTCCCAGGGAACAGGGACAGGAGGAGAGGGAACAGCCTAGGCTGTGCCAGGGGAGGTTTAGTTTGGATTTGGGGAAAATTTCTTCATGGAAAGGGTTGTCCATCCTTTGCACAGCTGCCCAGGGCAGAGGTGGAGTCCCCATCTCGGGAGGGATTGTTGTGGGTCCCCTCAAACTCAGGATATCCTGCAATTGTACATTTCTAGAAAACCTCATTTTTAAGCCTCATCCCAGGTCTTGCTTTGTGCTGCTCCAGCACTCTGCTGTGCCGGGCAGGGATCAGGTGAAATCCTTGGCATTAATGTGCGCCCTCCACAAAACACGTGGGCAGTGTTGGAAGAAAACTTCACACTTCCTTTGCACATGAACCATATGAAATTATTTTCAGGAAACATTTGCCTGATTTTGAGCCCTTCCCTCTTTTTTCAGTCATTGGCCAATTTATGTCAGAATGTCAGAACTGTGGCCGATTTAAAGCCGGCTTGAAAACGTGGTACATACCATAAAAAAAATGAAATGTTCATGGATCCCCATCTGTTTGACTGGAATACACCTGGCTTTTGGGACTAGACACATGCTATGCCTAAATCCAAGGCTTTAGAGATAAAACACTGGGATGCCTGACTAATCTCCTGGAGGGATGCTGCCGGGATAAGATAAGGAACTTGTTGGGAAAGGTTATTATTGTCTGGGGGAGGGAGCTCGCCGGGCACAGGCTGCCAGGAACACCCGATAACGCCCCGCGAGCGTGGCACCCACAGCTCCTGCCCTGCTGGCATCCATCTGGGCTTTTCTGCGCCCATCAGAAGATAAACGAACATCTCTAATTGCAAACAATCCCAAAGGACAGCAGTGCTTTCCTGGATTTTGTTCCTGGTGGAGGGACTCCCTGCAGGGGCGCGTGGGGAGTTCTCAGGAGTTTCCCTTTGCAAGCGACTCCAAGAAAATCATTAGGAGCTGTTATTGGGGTGATATTTACATTCCTGTCCCTTCCTAATGCTCCTCTGCAGCAGTTTCAGGGGGCTCAGCCTTGCAGGTATTATTCCCTCCAGTTCCACATCCACGCTGACATTCTCCTTATCTTTTAATCCCATTGACTGATTTTTTTTTCCATTTTTTTCCCTTCCCTGCTTGTGGATTTACGTCACCTTTTATGAATGTTGTATAAAACACGAATTTTTTTCTATGTGAGCAAATAGGATTCTCTTAAGAACAGGGCACGACATCGTTTTAAAATTGAAATAGAGCGTTGCAAATTGGTTTCTTTTTCCTTTAAAAACATTTCAGGTGTGTTCAGCAGGATATAGAAAAAACTGGGAAAATATATCACAGGGTAAAAAAGAAAGACAAATCTCTTTGTGGTCATGATGATTTTGGGAGGAAAAAGAAGGATATTTTTAATGGATAAATAAATCTGGTTTAATTCCAGGCTGGGTGTCTGTAGTTGTTCCTAAACCCCCGAGGGTTTAGGAAAATCCCTCTCCACCTCCTTGAGCTGCTTCAGCAGCTTTGCCAGGCCTTCCTCGAGGTCTCACCTCAGGGCTGGGGTTCCTGCAGCTCCCCATTTTGTCCCAGTTCAGCCCAGTTCTTTTCCTGCCTATTCAGCTCAGGATGTGACAGTGATGTTACATTTCGTTTTGCAAATAAACCGAAAACATAAAAACTATTCCATTCTATTTAAGGAATAATGAATATTTTTTCTTGCCTCAACACCCCGTTTGCCTGCCAGCCAGTCTGCTTGAGTTTAATACAAATTATTTCATTCAACTCCAAATGTTTCATTTCATTCATTTGTGAGGAAATTAAAGGAAGGGAAGAGGGAGGAGAGATGCTAATTTTCATAAAATCACAAATTCTCAGAATGGTTCCTGTTCCGTTTTGGGTTAACACTGGAACAGGACCAGAGTCCAAAGGAATGTCCAGAAGGTTCAGTTCTCAGGATATTTTTCAATTTGTCCCATAAATTTGAAGCAGAGTCACTGGATAATTCAGGTTGGAAAAGACCTCTGGAAATCCTCAGGTCCAGCTGGGGTCGGGTCGGTCAGAGCCTTTTCCAGTGGACAGAAGTCAAAGAGGTTTTCCACTGCTTGGAGCCTGTGTTTTGGCAGGTTTTCAAGCTTTGCTGAAGGAAGTTCTCCTGGCTCTGTTGCCAGGTTTTGAAAGCACAGGACTTCCAGAGGATCCCCGATGTTGTCCAGCTTTAGCTGGATATGTGCACTTTTATATACGGAGCTCCTCTGCTCTGGAGCCAGGCTGGGAGAGCTGGGGGTGCTCACCTGGCGAGGAGAAGGCTCCAGGGAGACCTCAGAGCCCCTTCCAGGGCCGAAAGGGGCTCCAGGAGAGCTGGAGAGGGACTGGGGACAAGGGATGGAGGGACAGGGCAAGGGGGAACAGAGAGAGCAGGAATAGGGTGAGCACTGTGGTAATCAAAGTGCAGCACTTCAAAACTGGCCCTATTTCTTCTTTCACTGGACCAAAAGCTTCCTTTTAGTCCTTACAAATAGACAGTTCTTCCTTTTCATCCTTACAAATTTCCTTGGAAAATGTTATGGCTTTTCTGGGCAGATTCAGCATCCTTTGCTGCAATAGCAGTCTGCACACTGGGTTGCTTGGTTTATTTTTTACATTGTGTTTTGGTTGGTTTTTCCCTCCCCCTCCCAAAGTTTGCAGAATCTGTGGACACAAAGCTTTTGCAGCTGGTGCCACTTTTTCAATGGATTTCCACATCCTCCCAAATTCAGGGAGATGAGTCACCTGGCAGGAACAGGAAAGGAGTAGCAGGGCTGTCTCATCCCAAACACATCCTCATTCATACCAATGCCTTGGGATGCTACGCGTTGTGTGTGAGGAACATTTGCTTTGTTTTGTTTTCCAAGGATGTGCAATTAGTGGGGATACAAAAAGCTGGTGCTGCTCACAGTTTCTGGAATAGCAAATGAAAGAGTAACAGCTGAGAGAAAGTGAGAACTGTAGTTGGGGAATTGTTTGGGTTGGAAGTGACATTTAAAGCTCATCTCGTTCCACCCCCTGCCATGGGCAGGGACACCTTCCAATATTCCAGGTTGCTCCAAACCCTGTCCAACCTGACCTTGGACACTCCCAGGGATCCAGGGGCAGCTGCTACAGCTGCTCTGGGCACCCTGTGCCAGGGCCTCCCCACCTCACAGGGAACAATTCCTTCCCAATATCCCATCTAACCCTGCCCTCTGGCAGCAGGAAGCCATTCCTTGTGTCCTGTCCCTCCATCCTTGTCCCCAGTCCCTCTCCAGCTCTCCTGGATCCCCTTTAGGCACTGGAAGGGGCTCTGAGCTCTCCCTGGAGCCTTCCCTTCTCCAGCTCTCCCAGCCCTGGAGCAGCTCCGTGACCTCCTCTGGACTCTGTCCAGCAGCTCCAGGTCCTCGTGTTGTTGGTCCCAGGGCTGGGGCAGCTCTGCAGGTGGGATCTCACCTGAGCAGGGCAGAGGGGCAGAATCCCCCTCCCCTGCTGCCCACACTGGGAGATCAACCTGGGACATGGGGAGTTCTGGGCTGCAGGAAATAAAGAAAGGGAGAAAAGCTTCAAGAAAAGCAGAATTTTCTCCCAGAGCCATCTTTTGTTGGGACCCATCTCTGCTCTCTAGCAGAGCACCTTTCTCCCAAGAGCACTGCCCAACATTTTCCTACCTTGACTCAGTCCAAGGCACGTTTTCTGGTTATCAGGGTGAATCAGAGTATCACTCAGCAAAAGCTCAGCTCAGTTTTCTTCCTGGAAAGCTGACTTGTTTTAATTTCCTAATAAATTATCTTCTTCATAGGAAGCAAAGTATAAATCCAAGAAAACAGATGATGCTCATATCATGTCCCTGTGCTGTCTGTCCCAAGTAGGACAGGGAAGGCTGGATCAGTGCATTGTGATATTGTCTTGTGTGAAATTTTGCCCAAATTAAGAATAATTAGGAAGTGCCGTCTGCTCCTGTTAAAAATGCACATCCAGGGAGTGGTGAACGTGCCCTGTCAGCTCCCAGCTTTTCCTTCCTCACCTGTGTATATTCTCCTTATTCTTTATTTTCACAAGGTGAAATGGAGAAGGGAATAAGCAAACTCAAGAGCCTGATTTCACTGGAACAGGTGATACTGGTGCACACAGGTGGCATCTTTGGTTTTCTGACCAGATTCCTTCTGCATATTCAGCTTATCGCTTACGACTGAACCTTTGGGAAGCAAAAACCTTTTGAATATTCATGGCATTAGTCCTTGGAACACCCTGAACTTGCATACCTAATCAGGTGATATATTTACCTTCTTAATCCCTCCTGACCTTCTTCTCTATGTAAATGAGACAATTTGAAAGCATCTACTTCAGCGCTGGGTAGGAGATCCAGCTGATTCCTCTTACAGTAATTGCAGTGCCTCTTCCCAAAGTTTCTGGGAAAAATCTCCAATCTTAAATCTCACTTGGCCGTGCAATGCCCTTGACCACTAATAAATTAGTTTTAGCTCATTTCTGTTTCCTTTGAAAGGAACCTGCATCTGCATTTTTTGATTCAATCAGAAATCTGCACAAATTCCACACAAAAGGTGACACAAAATGGCTTTAAAGTATTTTCTGACAGGTTAGAGACCAGCTCTCAATCACACTCATCTTTTGGAGCTCTTTCCTTTTAATGCTTGTGTGAAACATTGAGAGATTGTTCCAGTAGTTTCCCTGGGCATCCCTAATGCCATATTTATTATCACAGAATGGTTTGGGTTGAGAGGGACCTTAAAGCCATCCAGTCCCACCCCCTACCACGGGCAGGGACACCTTCCACTAGCCCAGGATGCTCCAAGCCCCATCCAGTCTGGCCTTGGACACTTCCAGGGATCCAGGGGCAGCCACAGCTTCTCTGGGCACCCTGTGCCAGGGCCTCCCCACCCTCACAGGAAACAATTCCTACTAAATATCCCATCTATCCCTGCCTTCTGGCAGTGGGAAGCCATTCCCCCTTGTCCTGTCCCTCCATCCCTTGTCCCAAGTCCCTCTCCAGCTCTCCTGGATTCCCTTTATGCCCTAGAAGGGGCTCTCAGATCTCACAGCTTCTCTTCTCCAGGTGAACACTCCCAGCTCACTATACTAATGTTAGTAAGTAAAAATAATAAATAGAAAAAAAAATCAACCTGCAAAAATATGAACAGGAGACAAAATAGTTGTGGAATGATTGGTGCACGTTGAGATTTGGACTAAAAATGCCACATCTCAACCTACTTCAGGCAAGGTCTCGCTGTCATGGAGAATGAGTTCAGCCCTGACACTGATTTGATTATCCACTCCAATAAAACAGGTTATTGACTTACACAGGTTATAGATGGTTGTAGGAGACAGGTGCTGTAGGAGCTGCAGCACTTCCTTCTTTTGCACTCTCCTGAGTGAAAAATGGGAAACTGGAGTCACTTTTTGGTGCCCTTAATCATGAGAATACGTCTGAGCTTGTGTTGCTCAGCTGAGATGGGATGATGTTGAGGCAGAGCTTTGTTGCCAGCAGTACCTGAAACCGTGTTGGGAGCATCTCCTCTTCTCTATGAAGTAATCATGGAATCATTTGGGTTGGGAAAGTCCACCAGGACCATTGAATCCAACCATTCCCCCAGCACTGCCAAGGCCACCACTAACCCACGTCCCCAAGTGTCACACCCACACAGCTTTTAAATCCCTTCAGAGATGGGGACTCCACCACTGCCGGGGCCGGACAACCCTTTCACTGAAGGATTTTTCCCTGCTATCCAACCTCAACTTCCCCTGGCACAACTTGAGGCCATTTTTTTTCTCCTGTCCCCTGTTTCCTGGGAGCACAGCCTGACTCCCCCCAACACTGCTACACCCTCCTCAGGGAGTTGTAGATTGGAATTCGCTTCCTTGGAATCCTGACAGTGTTGTACCTCATTCCAAGGGATGATCACCAGGCAGTGACCAGTCGTAATTTTCTACTGAAGAAGGCAGAGATTCCTTGAGCTAGGGGAGGATAAATTCCATGGAAGGAGCCAGTGTCACCTGGGGTGGTTGATTTGGAGTGTAAACACCCTGAGCAAGCTGGAAGCTGACAGCACAGTCACAGAGAATTCGGGGTGATGGGTAAAGGGAATGTTTGTTGAAAAAGTGGAATGAGAATCACTAAGACAAGTCAGCAGGCTGCTGAGAGGGATCTTAGGAGGATGGTTTGAGGATGAAGAGGGGTAAAATGGGAGTTTGGAAGGAAGATGAATTGAAGTTGCAAAAAGCTAAATGAGGTAATTTGTGCCATTTATAAAACTTCTGTGCTGTTGCAGAAGCTTTAGGAGGACTTTTTGATTCCGATGAAGCTCTTCAGATCTTCACTTTCATCTTCTTTTTCATAATCTGTTTATCATTCAGTTTACCAACACCAAAAGGATCCTGCCAAGCTGTTTGAAACCATCAAGAAGGAAGTTGCCCTGTTTATTGACCTCTACTTGAAAGCTGGAAACCCTACTTCGATTTCTCAGATGTTTTCCTCATTTCACATCCTATGTTATTATAAACATTTGTCTTTCAAGCATGGGACGGGCTGAGAGCTGAAGAATTACCAGCCTGGAACAGGTCCTCAGAGCCCACCTGGTTCCTTCTCTCTGTGGCAGCACTCTGGAAGTGTCCAAGGTCCATCCCACAATGGTTTGGATTGGAAAGGACCTTAAAGCTCATCCCATTCCACCCCCTGCCATGGGCAGGGATGCCTTCCACTATCCCAGCTTGCTTCAAGCCCCTTCCAACCTGGCCGTGGATACTTCCAGGGATTCAAGGGCAGCCACAGCTTCTCTGGGTGACCTGTGCCAGGGCCTCACCACCCTCAAAGGGAACAATTTCTTCCCAATATCGTATCTATGCCTGCCCTCTGGAAGTGGGAAACCATTCCCTGTGCCCTGTCCCTCCAGGCCCTTGTCCCAAGTCCCTCTCCAGCTCTCTTCGGAGTGTTTTTCCCAATATTTATTATTTTACACCTGTCGCGAGTGGATTTTGTTGGTTGTCATTTTGCTTATTCACCAGCTTTGTGCAGATGTTGTTTCCCCTTATATTCCTTGTGCTCTCTCTGGCCTGGCTGGTGTTATTAATCTATTTAACTGGCAGGTTTCTTATTTTCCTACTCACTTTTTGTTATTAATCCACATGTCAAACAATTTTGATGGGTTTGGTTTTCTTCCATAAATTAATAGAGGCCTGGTGCTGCCCTTGGTTAATACAGACTAAATTATGGAGTGTCCCCCCCGAGCCAAGGGATCGCTGATACCACAGCAGCAGCACAAATCAGCTCCAGTGGGAGACAGGCAGAACACCCTGTCCAGGACACCGAGCCCGGGTCAGCTCAGGCAAGGAGCCTTTTCCCCCTGTTTAAACCAGCAGGGAGCTGATATCCTCTCATGGAAGTGCCCGGTGATAGCAGCAGCGATGTCTGGAACATTTGGTGGCCAGATCCCAGGGGAAGGGATGAGGATGCTGCAGAGGGCAGATTCTCTTCTCCCCTTGTTTTGCCGCTCACTCCTTTATCCCCTGCCAAAGATTAATTTAAATACAGTCTCGTTGCACACTTGTTTTATTTTTTTCCTGCCAGACTGTCTATGTTCAATTCCCAGTGAATTTTCCAGAGTATCTGCAGCTTCTTGGACAGGGAGAAAAACTCTTCTGATGTACAAGTCTTGCATTGAATCCTAAAGCTCCATTTTGTGTAATTTTCTGGCAGATGTAACTCACTGTGGGAATTGTGTTTGTGGTTTGGGTCCTTGGGTCTAAGACAGCCTTTTCCTATAAATCTTTAGGAAAGGATACAGAAGCTCTGGCTCTGACTGACAGCTCAGCCCCTCTCCCATTACTCCACTCTGGTTTATTTACCTTTTTCATTAGGAGGAGAACTGCCCACATAAACAAAACATCAAGAGTGAATTAGCTTCAACAGGGATGATTAAAGCTATTCCCAAATTTTAATTTATCCCCTATTAGCAGACGAATGAGCACATGCTCTTCCTCCACCACGCTCTTCATTCCCAGTGTCACTTCCAATAACAGGAGGTCCTTGACACCACTGAGAGCACAGTGCCCAGAACGAATCTAGAACCTCTGAGGGCCCAAATTCAGGTGGAAAATATATTTCTGTCTCATATATGTAAACCTGTGCTTGTTGTAATTGCAAACATGGAACAAAAAGGCACCGTTCCAGGGGAGAGAAGACAGTAGCAGCAGGGTCTGAAGTGCAGAAGAGGAATAGAGAAAGCATAAAATAGCAATTATTGAATAATTCTGTGTTAGAAACTCTCTGGGTAGTAAGTACCAGAATAATTTGGCCTGGAAAGTTACGGTTTCCAGAAGGATTTGCCTCGTGAATTTCTGGGCAGGGAGTGAGGCTGACTGGGCTGGCATTTCCCTTTTTGAAGGCGGGTGTGATGCTGCCCTTTTCCCAATCAGCAGGGACATTCCCCATCTCTGTGACCGTTTGGAGGTGACAGAGTGGCAGTGACAGCAGCCAGCTCCCTTGGCACCCTCAGGCCCATCTCGTCTGGCACCATGGACTTGTGTGTGTGCACATTGTTTAAATGGGCTGTAGTTCATCCATGCTTTATCCACAGTTGTCCTTCACTCTCCAGACTCTGCTCTCACACACCCAACGACAGCTTTCCATGGAAGCCCACTGATCTGAATAAGCCAAAGTCTGTTGAACTGGAAATTCACGTGTTCCTCATTTTCGTTCCTCTCTCTCCTTCCATGGCATTCCTCCTTTTTCCCAGAGCCAGTCCTATAGTGTTGCCTACATCATCAAAGAACTTCACTCACCTGGTTCTGCTCCATGTTCTCCTCCGGGTTCTCCTGCAGATCCATGGCACCCATTGAGCCTGCACATGCCACCACTCTGGGACATTAAAGTGTGACTTTCTCCTGACCCAGGAGAAAGCACTGGTGTTGGCACGTTTGTCTCTGGATTACTTGGAGTCGTTGGATTTCCTGCTCCCTATGGTGTCGATCTTCTGCCCTTTGAACTCTTGAGACATCCAGAAATGTGGGTGGTGAAGTTCCATGGGAGAGGAGGTCAGGGAAAGCATCCAAGACAGGCAGAGAAGGTGAGGTGGGTGGAGAAGGTGAATGTGAAACTGCACAAGGGATAAATAGTCTGAGGATTGCTCTGATCCAGACTTGGAGGAGCATTTTAGTCATGTGAAAAACACAGGTTTGGGTAAAGTAGAGGGAGGATGTGGTGGAGCTTGGCCAGAAAATTGCTACTGACAGGAAAAGCTCTCTGGGGCTATTTAAAGATGCAGGTTTGGCTCCTCTGTTTTTCAGTATTTTGTGGTGTTAATTTGTTTTGCTGTTGATGCCTGACTGATGTCTCGCAACGCCTACTCCAGAGACTCTCAAATTAATTCCTAGTAGGATTTGTTTCACAGAATCACAGGCTGGTTTGGGCTGGAAGGGACCTTAAAGCCATCCAGTGCCGCCTCTGCCTTGGGCAGGGACACCGTCCACTATCCCAGGCTGCTCCAAGCCCTGTCCAACCTGGCCTTGGACACTTCCAGGGATCCAGGGACAGCCACAGCTTCTCTGGGCACCCTGTGCCAGGGCCTCACCACCTTCACAGGAGGAATTTCTTCCCAATATCCTGTCTATCCCTGCCCTCTGGCAGTGGGAAGCCATTCCCCTTGTCCTGTCCCTCCATTTGTTGTCCCAAGTCCCTCTCCAGCTCTCCTGGAGCCCCTTTAGGCCCTGGAAGAGGCTCTGAGGTGTCCCTGGAGCCTTCTCCTCTCCAGGTGAGCACCCCCAGCTCTCCCAGCCTGGCTCCAGAGCAGAGGGGCTCCAGCCCTGGAGCAGCTCCATGGCCTCCTCTGAACTCTCTCCAGCAGCTCCACGTCCTTCTGATGTTGTTTATCATGGATGGCTGATGTTGGGATGTACTTCTAATAAATGTCAAGGCTGACATGTGTTGATCTTGTCCCATCAAATAGCCCATCTTTCCTGACGTGTATTTTCCTTGAGGGTTCTCTAGATGTGCGAAGCTTCAGCTTCTCCAGTGAATTTTTGAGAGTTTTTTTTCCTTCTTTCCTGAGAAAACTATCCAGTAATAGAGCACAGAAGACTGTGGAAGGCAGATTGGTGTTTGCTGTGTTCGGTTCATTTGCTGGAAGCACCTGGTGGCCATTTAGAGAAAGGGATAAACGCGGCAACTTCTGTCAAGCCCGAAAGGAAACACGATTAAGGCAGAATTGACAACTCCTATTTCTCCAGCCATCATTTGTCATCATGCTTTGGTGAACAACATCAAGAGGAAAATACTTTGTTGTGATGTGGATAGAGATATTATTTATTTGTACTGGCACGGAGTGGTTTCAGCTGCCTGAAAACACACCAAGATGAATCAGGCCTGTTGTTTAACTCTTTCCCAGTCAGGCTCTTCCCAAGGATTATACAATTAAATTTTTGATTAAATTGAAAATTTAATTGAATTTCTTAGCTCTAGGGGGATGGATAAACAAAGTTTATTGGTCCTACGTGGGAAACACAGGGTGATGTACAGTCACATGAGGGGCTCATGGATTGCGCAGTCCACTGCCCATCACTGCACCGATGCTCTTCTAAAAACCCATCAGAAATTCCATATAAAGTCTGAATTCAAACCATTTTTTTTTAAAAAGCACAGAATTTTAAAGCCCAAGAAAAGCTCCAAACCTCTCAGTTTGTTTTAACATGGAGTCTTTTTGGATGAAGGAAGCTGATGGCTCCTCCTTGAATTATCTGGCTGTTTGGAGTAGGGAATTAAGACTTAAAGCAGCACCTGCTGCCTATTAACATTTTTCCCATTGTGATATCACTGAATTAGTCCAAAGAATTTTTTTTTGAGAAATCATGATATTTTAGAAGACATCCCTGCTGGAATCTCCTCTGTGTCTTTGTTCTGGGAAAACTCAAATTTCTGTTCTGTGCTTATCCCAGAAAAGCACCAAATAAAGTCTGGTTTGGGTCTGGCTTTTGACAATGTTTCCAAGCAGTTCCCTCTCTCCACCTCCAAGGTCACGTGCCTCCAAAATGGAACTGCAGGACATGGATGTCTTACACGAATGAGAATAATCTCACAGATGAGGGAAGGCTGGGAGTGAGATAAAAATTACAGTATTAATTTTTTTTCTTAATTCTGAAGGACGACAGAACTTCATTATCCAATCTGCTTAAAATTGAACGACCTAATGAAATTTCACACCCACTAAATTTAATCATGGATTACTCATGTGGGATTTGAATCAGATAAAAAGGATGCTTCAGATATTTGGTAGCAATTGCATAAGGTAATAAAAAATCTGCAGTGTTCTTTGTCCTTTTCAGCAAATGTGAATTGCTTGACCTACTTTTCTTTTCTTTACTTTTTTCCCTTTTTTTTTTTTCCCTGGTATTTATGACCCCAGCTTCCAACTGGGCATCACTGAAGAGTCAGTCCCACGCTCGTGTACAAACCAATGGATCTCAGGAGTGCTTCCTCCTGGGTGTTGGGGATGCAGGTGGATTATTGCTTTTGCTGCAGTAGTTTGAGGTTGGGGAAAGAAAGAAATGTTCTACAATCAATATCTTAGCTCGTGTATTAAAAGGCCGGGCTGATAAGAGGATCTTGTTTGGGGCGGGTGAGGGTGGATGATGGGTTAAGGTTCTGCTCAGGGCTTTGGTTGTGGCTGCTGAATGAGCTTTTGCACATCACTTTACCCCTCCAAATCTTCCCTGCATGGATTTTACCCCTCCAAATCTTCCCTGCATGGATTGTACCCTTCCAAGCCTTGCCTGTATGGATTTAAATGGTGTTTGACTCACAGGGATGTTCTGACCCCCGCAGAACTGGCAGTGCCTGTACGAACCTTGACGCAACACCCACTCCGTGCTTGCAACCTGTGTTTTCTCCCTCCTTCACTGCGTTCCTGCAGAGCCAGCCAAATGGTGTGGAGGGTTCTGGAAACAGCAGCGCTCCTGTATTTTTAGTGGGACTTTGGGATTTGGGGCTGTTCCTCAACATCTGCTTCAGGCAGCACCCCAAGCACAGAGCAAACCCAGGCCTTGTCCTAGAGCCTCAGAGAAGTGCAGCCTGGAGTCACTTTTGGGAAGTGTACAGTCAAAGGAGTCTTTGGAAGAGACGTTGGGTATTTAGGAGGACTTCTGGATTTTCCTAGTGGGAAATGGAGCACACAAAGTTGCTTTTTGATGTGCCCTGAGAGAGCAGCACAAGCAAGGCTGGGGTGCTGGGAGGACCAAGGAGCTGGTGCCTCACTGTGGAAAAAGGGTGGCTGAGTGAGGATTGGGTGATGGAGAATCTTAAAAAGCACAAATTCCTTGCTTTTGGTAGAGGAAAGAGAGTTAGTCAAGTTGGGTAAAGGGAGACAGGCATGTGCTGAGGAAATGATCTTTCCAGCAGTATTTGGAGTAGACAGTGGTGGAATGGCAAAGCTTTAGTCAAGGTTGAAGGAAAAACTCTTTTGGTAGGGGAGATGTGAGAGGCTCTGGCTCCCGGATGGATGGGGAAGGCTGTGTTTAAGGATGTTACACACAAAGAGTTTGGAATCTCCCACCAGCAGTTGAAGACAGGGATGAAGTTTTCGGTGCAAGTGACAGAGAAGGTGCTGGACACAGTTAATGCAAAAGTAAGAGGATCTTGTGGAGAAAACTCCTGTACTTCTACTCCCTGAGAGCTTCCGCTGATGGATTGGCATCCCTGATGTCCATGAAGAGATGAACACAGACTGAAATATTGTTTGGACAGGATGGCTCAGGTCTATAGGAGACACCACTTGAGTTTTCTGTTAGGGAGTAAAGAGCTTTAAATCCCCCTTCAGGAAAAGCTGAGGTTGGAGAAACCACTTCTTGATTCAGAGCCTCACTGTCCAGAGTACAAAAAGTCAGAGGAGGAATGGCTCAAGAAGGAGAGAGAAACAGGCTTTGTTGTTGTCGGATCTTTCCTGCTTTTGGCAGAACGATTATTCCGAAGCTTGCGCAGTCCCTGCCGGGCATCCACTGAGTGCCCTTCATCCTCAAAAACAACCCAGGAGAAAAGCAGCTTCAGAGGTATAAAAGGATCCATCAACAGACTGAACAGCAGCTTCAAATGTTTCATCAAGGAGTAGGAAATCTCATCACAGCTGGATTACCCACAAGCTTCAGGGTTCTTTAAGGTCAAAAAGTAGTTAAATTGTAGGGAACAGCGGGAAACAAGGGCACTGAGGCCTCCTCTGGAGGCTGCGGGGTTTGAGTCCTGACTTCCACACATGGGCCACAACATTTTTGTTCTTATAATCCCTTCCCACGAACACTTTGCAGGCTTAGAGGGGGTTTTTTGCCAGCCTTTTCACATAGCCAGAATTAAGGGAATTTTCTGTCTAAAAGGTGTTCTGTGGTCTTTGCAAACACTTTGATGTTCCTGGATGGTGGTGAGAGCTTTTACCACAATTCTCCATCACCTGCAGGATGATGCTGGAGTTTTTTTAAATGGAAACCTATAATTTTTGTTGGCATCTGAATGTGCACGTCTGGGAATGGTGGCCACGGTGGGCAGGAAGGGTTTCAGGCCATATTTTTCCAGGGATGTGCATCTCCTGCTGCAGCAACTGTAATTAGGTGATTTCCACCATGCTATCAGGGACCTGGAGTGACCAGACAGAGCATGTCCAGGGAAGGGAATGGAGCTGGGGAAGGGGCTGGAGCACCAGGAGAGGCTGAGGGAGCTGGGAAAGGGGCTCAGCCTGGAGAAAAGGAGGCTCAGGGGGGACCTTGTGGCTCTGAACAACTCCCTGACAGGAGGGGACAGCCGAGGGGGTCAGGCTCTGCTCCCAGGGAACAGGGACAGGAGGAGAGGAAATGGCCTCAAGCTGTGCCAGGACAAGCTTAGATTGGATATTCGGAAAATTTCTACATGAAAAACGTTGTCCAGTCCTAGCAGTCACTGCCCAGGGCAGTGGTGGAGTCCCCATCCCTGGAGGGATTTAAAGCCATGTGGATGTGACATTTGAGCACATGGGGCAGTGGTGACCTTGGCAGTCCTGGGGGAACTATTGAACTTAATGATCTTTGAGGTCTTTTCCAGCCTAAACAATTCCATGCTTTTGTGAACAAAAAGCATGTGTTTGGATCTGTTCACTGCTGCCAGTGACAACAAATCTCCTCCATTGCCAATTTCTCAGGAAATAAATAATCAGTGGTTTAGATCAGATCGGTGCCAGTCGCAGATTGTACAACCTGTGTGAAAAACACTTGTAAGGCCAAAGAGCAAAGGCAGTGATGGATCAGAGGGAGCCGAGGCTCACACAAGGACTTGTTGATACAGGATACAGGGCGGATTTTTCCTCCTTTTTCAGTGTCCTGCTGACACACACCTGCTTTACCTGCAGAGGAGTTCATCCCTCTGCTTGGGAGACACCCCTGCCTGTCTTCACTTGTGCTGCACTTTTAAAGTCCTGAATTTCTTGTTTAATATAAAAACAAAACACAAGGCTGTCTCTTCCTGCATGGAATGCAAATTCTTTGTATGTGATATGCCAAGGGTGTTCCTCTGCTGAGGCACCCTTGGCACTGCTGATCAGAGGGTCAGGACACTGGGAAGTGGCAGAGGGTGGGGTGTCCATGCTCATTAGGGGTATTTGAGAGTCATAAAAATCACAGGATAGATTGGGCTGGAAGGAATTTTTAAAGGTCATCTCATCCAAGCATCCCACCATGGGCAGGGACATCTTGCACTGCCCCAGGCTGCTCCAAGCCCCATCCAACCTGGCCTTGGACACTTGCATGAGCAGAGCCTGGAAAAATGTGGCAAGCGGTGGAAGGAGGAACAGCAGGAGCTGTGGAAGAGGAGAGAGTCTGGTCTGCTGGAAGGGAAAGGAGGAAGCAGCAGCGACACTTTGAATGGGTGTTTTGAAATATGCTCGGAGTTAATTTTATCCAGGAGCATTTGACATGAATTTAGATTTGAAATCAGCGTTTGCTCATTACTGAGCGACTGATGAATGCCAAATCAGGTCATTATTCTTGGAGTGGGTTTTTATCTTCTCCCATTATCTGGGGTTGCTCAGATCCTCTTCATTCATAGTTGTCTTTTCTGGATATAATTGGGTTTAAGCAACTAAGATACTAAATGAAGTGTTGATAACGAGAAGGATTGTTCATCTCTCCAAAGATGGTTGGGTTTTTTTCCTTTCTCTCGCTCCTAGTGTGCGGAGGGCTGCTCAGCAGTAATTGTTCTAAGCTCTGTGCATTCAGATGTGTTCCATCACTGTCAGGATGTATGTACTGACCCTACCCTCCCTGCTGGAGCGCATGATCTGTAGGAATTTGCCTGCAGAGCTGAAGCTCCTCTGTCTCCATTCCTGAAGGCTGTTCCGACAGCTCAGCGAGCGCTCAGTGGAGAATAACAAAACAACCTTAATACCTTTGAAAAGTGAACTACCTTGTTAAACTCAATAACACTGAGAGGAAATTGGTTTCCCTTCCTAAAAATGTCTCCTCTCCTCCTGGAGGAAAGGATGAGGTTTCCATTTATCAGAGCAGTGGAGATCAACAGGAAAATGTTACCAGGTTCCTGTGGCACTTTTAATAGAATAAGGAGGCAGTGCCCTTCAGCTGTTCCTTAGCCAAACAAAATGTTTGGTGAGCCTTGCTAATCTATCCTGGCAGGACCAGAGCCACCTAACAGCAGGAAATGTCACCATGGCCAACTGCTAAAATAATATTATAATTGTGTAATTTGTATTCCTGCGGGAGATTCTGGCCACGTGCTCCAGCAGCACAGAACCCCCCATATGCCGGGCTGATCCCACAGTGTGGGCAGCAGGAGAGGGGGGATTGTGCCACTCTGCTCCTGTGCCCAGGAGTATTCCCTCTTGCCCAGCGATCCCAGCTATGAGAACAACAGCACATGGACGCGGAGCTGCTGGAGAAAATCCAGCGGAGGCCCCGGAGCTGCTCCCAGGGATGGAGCCCCTCTGCTCTGGAGCCAGGCTGGGAGAGCTGGGGGTGCTCACCTGGAGAGGAGAAGGCTCCAGGGAGACCTCAGAGCCCCTTCCAGGGCCTAAAGGGGCTCCAGGAGAGATGGAGAGGGACTGGGGACAAGGGATGGAGGGACAGGACAAGAGGGAATGACTTTATATATACATATAAACTCGTTGTACTGCTGGATCCCCACTGAACGTGACAATGCCACTGTGTACTTTTTCTCTCCAGCACACAAAGCTGAACCTCTGAGTTTGCAGGCTTCAGTATTTTCCCACATCTAAGTCAATTTTGGACATGCCAAGCCTCATGCTCCCACATTGTATCTTTACACTAAATATCCTACTCCCACATCTTGTCATTTTTAAAAACGGGAGCGTGGCCCAACAGGTCCTGGAGGGCTTTCCCTTTCTTTACACAGAGCTTTTGATTCCTGGATCTGTTTGAAAGTGTCTGAGGGCTTTCAAGATAAAATGCAGTTGTCTCCTTTTCACTCCTCTCTGGTAGGCAGAGTAAATGCCTTTGTTTCCAGGCATAGCTGAAGTGCTGCCATTTCATTTGAAAATCCCATTAATGTCATGCATCCAGTGATAACATAAAAAAGTATTACAATATATGCTTGGTCTTTCACAGGCATCCTGTTATTCAGTGAACACGCATGGCTCGGTGGGAGCAGGGCTTTGGGGGTCTTCACAGGGAACTTGAGGGAAATTTCCCTGCTGGGATGTCCCATTTTTACTCCTAAATCATTTCCAGTTTCCTGCAGGCACTCCTGGCAGGAAGATGGGACTGCTGACATGGCTTTGAGTCTTTATCCCCAGGTATAGAATCCCAGAATCCCAGACTGGTTTCAGCTGGGAGAGACTTAAAGCTCATCCCTTTCCACCTCCTGCCATGGGCAGGGCCGCCTGCCACTATCCCAGGTTGCTCCAAGCCCTGTCCCACCTGGCCTTGGACACTTCCAGGGATCCAGGGGCTGCCACAGCCTCTCTGGGCACCCTGTGCCAGGGCCTCACCACCCTCACAGGGAGGAATTTCTTCCCAATATCCCATCTAAACCCACCCTCATTCAGTTTAAAGTAATTCCCTTTTGTCCTTTCACTCCATCCCCTCATATTTATCTCCAAGTTCTTCCCTTCACACAAATAGGAGGAAGCTGGATGGCGCCGGATTCTTCACATTTTCACCCATTAGAAATTCAGCTGAATGGTCATGAGGAATATTTGTACTTCAGCAAGAACAGCTTTGAACTGGGAACAAATTTAACCTTTCAATTAGCTATGAAATTTCTCTTAAAACACAGGAAGGTTTCTTTGCACCATGTGGCCCCACCACCTTTTTTTATTCCCCCAGATAAGCCGATGTTCCCGGTTCTATGAGGATTTAACTCTCTTTGTCTTCAGCTTGAACACTCCCTTAACTGTATTAATCACATATTTCCATCAGAAGAGATTTTTGAAAGTATTTAAGCATATTTTGCACAGGTTGGAAGACTCAGTGAGCTGCCAGCTCACTCTTGTTACTCTTCAGATTTGCAATTCCCCAAAGATAAAGCAGCATTAGGAGCAGTCCCCAGTTTTCTCTGGAAAGTAATTTCTGATTTCCATATTAATCAAAAATAGCTTTACCTTCGTCCTGCCCTAATCCTAGGAACAACACAGGAAGAAGATTACATTCTGTAGATGTCAGAAAAGCAATTAAAATTTGCACAGAGGAATCGAAGGGGGAAGGAATCTCACCTCTTTATTTCGTGAGCTGAGCAGGGAAAGACCCTGACCTCAAACTGTTTGTTTCTTATTGGCTCCTTTTCTTTTGAAGTGCCTGCTAGAATCGTCTTTAATATTGCAAGATTAAAATACTGGGGTTTCAGTAGACTGAGAGGGTTATAGTGATGAGAAAAGAGACATTTAAGGAGGGTGAGGATTGGCTGTGAAGAGCCTGGAATTTGCAGTTGGAGAGGTGAGTGACTATTAATAGCTCTGTCTGCGGAGATGGATGTTCCTTGATCCTCATGGACTCGGGTGCGTGTCCGTAGGGAGAGCCTGCAGCTCCCAGGCTGGAATAAAGGGAGGGCAGGAGAGAGGGGCCAGGGGAGGCAGTGCCTGCCGTGCTGGGTGGCAAAGGTTCTGCTGTAGAGGTGTGGAACTGCAGGAATTCGGGAGGTGTGGGAGTGCTCTGAGAAGCAAAATCTGTTACGGCTGACAGGAGGATCATGGGGAGGAACGGGGAGAAATGTGGTGGGGATGGCTTTTGGGCTTTGACTTGGTGACCTGTCACATGTCACCTGTCTGGGTGCAGCCAGGGTATCCTGTGGGTGAATCAGGGGGTGGGAAGGGAGGTGGGATGTGCCCAGAGGGGTGTTTACCTGGTCTCTTGGGGATGGGGTCGTACCAGATAAAGGTTTAGGTGTTGGGGAGAAGAGAAAGACACAACAGAGTGGGATGGGATGGGATGGGATGGGATGGGATGGGATGGGATGGGATGGAATGGAATGGAATGGAATGGAATGGGATGGGATGGGATGGGATGGGATGGGATGGGATGGAATGGGATGGAATGGAATGGAATGGAATGGAATGGAATGGAATGGAATGGAATGGAATGGAATGGAATAGAAGTCTGTGGAAGCTGTCCATGTGGAAAGAGTGCAAAGGAGCACATCAGTAGATGCTGCTGGGGTATGGACTCTGTGTGTGGGGGATGGATTTCCCAGGATCGTGCTGTTGCTCTTACCTTTGAGGAGAGGGGAGTTTCCCAGAGCTCTTCTCCTAAACATCTTTCATTCTCCAGTTTTTCAGGTTCCTGCAGGGTGAACACTGAAGCTGCAGATACCGATTTATACTGATTGAACCTTTGAACTGAACCCAGTTTGCAGCTGGACTGGTTGTTGTAGATCCCTTCCAACTGAACAATTCCATTCTAATCTCTTCTATTCCTTCCATTCCATTCTTTCCTTCTAGTGAGCACATCTAAGTGTTCTCTGGAATGTGTGATATCATACCCACAATAATTCTCTTCCTGAAATACTTTTGCTGTTAAATAGATCCATTCTGGAAATTCTTTTCCTCCTCTTGGCTGGTAACCCTGGACTAGTTCAAGGCGCTGTGATCAAACCCTTGTTTTGTATCCCAAAGGCCTGTATTTATTGGAATAAACTTCCCCAGCAACTTGTCACGTGACTGATGACAGCTCTCAACACTGAACTTCTTCTCCAGCTTTCCCCATTCTCCACAACTCACAAGAATATGATCCTGGAATGACTTTAATTAGATGGGATATTGGGAAAAAGTTCTTCCCTGTGAGGGTGGTGATCCCTGGCACAGGTTGCCCAGAGAAGCTGTGGCTGCCCTATCCCTGGAAGTGTCCAAGGCCAGGTTGGATGGGACTTGGAACACCCTGGGATAGTGGAAGGTGTCCCTGCCCACTCCAAGGGGGTGGAACTGGATGAGCTTTAAGATCCCTTCCAACCCAAACCATCTGTGGTTCTGTGATACTTTGAACTAAAATACATTTCCTGAAACGCTTCCAACGTAAATTTAGAAAATTCCAGACTTCTAATAGAGTTCTCATTAATTTGTTTTACTGGAAATTAAATGCTAAAAGTGAGTCTTTCAATTCTTGCTATATTTCTCAATTTCTTTGTTGTTGTTCCTGTAATTTTTGAAAAGGATTGGGGCAGAAAGCCCAGTTCTTAATGGCATTGCTGAGGCACTGCTTGACTTCAGCTGGATTTTGGATCTCAGGTCTCATTTTACTTTATTTAAGCACAACAGCTTAGATTTGAGCTATTGGTGACCTGGGGAAGCAGGGGGTGAATGCCACACGTTAGAATTCCACCTAGGAAATGAAGCTGGTGTTCAGTCGTGGTTTCCCTCAATTTATTGCAGTGAGGAGATCCTGCAGGACAGTCACTGGGATAAATTAATCGTAGTGCATTGATTTTGTCCTGGAAATCTGCAGAAGTTCATTAGCATCGAACAGGAGCACTGCCTGACCAGCTGCCTGGTGGTTATTTGACCAAAATGAGTCACTTTGTGCCAGCAAGGACACCCGAGATGTCACCGTGCACCGAGGTGGCATCAAACTGCGTTTGACCCACTTGATGTTTGCCAGGTGACCTGGAGCTGGCACTTGCTCGTGTTTAAAAGAAGGAGCAAAATCTTCAGGAGTGTTTCCTGAGGCTGCTCCATTTCTGATCACTCTGTTAAAACCCGATTCCTGGAGGAAATTGCTGATTTCTTTAGGCCATGGAAAAGCTTCCTCAGAGCCTCCTTTGCCATCACAGGCAGTGGGACACCTTCCACTATCCCAGGTTGCTCCAAGCCCTGTCCAACCTGGCACTGGACACTGCCAGGGATGGGGCAGCCACAGCTTCTCCAGGCAATGTGTGAATCCATAAAGAGCTTAGAGAGATGTGGAATTGTCTCCGTGTTTTATAGTGCTGAGGCTTTAGAATAATTTAAATGCATTCTTTGCACAGAGCTTTTAAAATAACCCTATCCAGTAAAATAGATGTAGTTGATGCTTGCCCTGCTTGGAAGTAGACCAGGACTTTGTGGATGATGGGAGGTCTCCGACGTGCTGAGATGGAGTGGGAGGCACAAATCCAGGCAGAGGAGGATTTCAGGGGATCTAAAGGGAAAGCAGCACCACTGCCTACGGAAGCACTGGTGAGGGACCGTGTGCTGCCAGTCATGTTGTGGCAGGATAAATACAAACTTGGTTTATTTTAGCTATTTTAGTTATTTTTAAATGTAGACACAACCTTGGCCAATCCTTTATTTC
This sequence comes from Callaeas wilsoni, assembly GCA_013398955.1. Taxonomy (NCBI): domain Eukaryota; kingdom Metazoa; phylum Chordata; class Aves; order Passeriformes; family Callaeidae; genus Callaeas; species Callaeas wilsoni. Next base: position 164,666 of record VWPU01012286.1, read on the forward strand.
CCAACTGTTCCTGTTAACATTTTTGGGCAGAAGACAAAACCTGCCAGGAGTTTTGGCTCTATAGAGAAAACAGGTTGCCCAGAGAAGCTGTGGCTGCCCCATCTCTGGAAGTGTCCAAGGCCAGGTTGGACGGGGCTTGGAGCAACCTGGGATAGTGGAAGGTGTCCCTGCCCATGGCAGGGGGGGGAACTGATGAGCTTGAATGTCCCCTTCCACCAACCATTCCATGATTCTGTCCATAATCCATAATTATGTGGATATATTGCTATTTTCAGTTTCAAGTGCCTCGAGTGGTATTTTATGGAGTACATTTGATGGCATGAATTAATGGCAGTTTTATACTGTTGGCTTTTTTGGTAGCAATTTTTAAGTCCATACGAGAGATTCCCTTAGACACCTCTTCTCTCTCCTTATCTACGCTCCTCGCTTAAGTCATCCCTCAGGTTCTGCTGGTGGAGCTGAAGCCTGCTGATATTCTGACTCCCAAACCATAATTAGTCATCTTCCCTTTTTTAAGCTGATTTTTCAACCCAGCAGCCCCCAGTACAGGAGAGGGCTGATGCGAACCCTCTGATTTTATTTTGCTCTACCTTGTGCCTTTTACTCCTTTGACTTCTGAGCTTTTGTCTTTTTTCCTCTCCCTGTTCCATCCCAGTCCATTACTCTAATTTGCTATTCCTGGAGGGAACTGCTGATCCTTTCTGCTGTTTCCCAGCCACGCTGGATGTGTTATTTTTAAGGCAGCCTCACTACCTGCAGCACGATGACTCATTTTGGATTTGCCAGATCCCCACGTTTCTGCCGAGAAGTTGGCTCCTGGATTGAATTCCTGAGAGGATTGTTAGGAGCACAGCATAGAATCCCCAAATCCTTGGAGGATGTTAAAGTCACAACTATCCCCTAAACACAGCTCAACACTGCCTTTCTAAAATTGAAGGGGCAGGCAGTGCCCCAAGGGCCTTTAATTCCCCCCGTGCCTGGAAGTCTCCGAGGCCGGGTCGGATGGAGCTTTGAGCAACATGGGTTTTTAAATCCCTCCAGGGATGGGGGCTCCACCACGTCCCTGGGCAGCCTGGACAATCCTTTCCATGAAGAAATTTTCCATCCTCCTCCCTCGCTCTCCATCTGCCACCCATCCCGAGAGTCACAGGGGTCTCCCGGTTATCCATGGGAAATAATTGCCACACACAAAACTTAGGATTGTTTTTAAGCAAGCCTGGCTGCTTCCCTGTGTCAAAAACAAACTAAAGAGGAGCTGCCACAAATTTATCACTTTTTACCTGCTTGAGCAACCAGGAAGATGCACCTCAACCATAAAATGTAATTTACTTAATTAGTAGTTGCTTTGCTGAGTTGGACCAGTGTAGAAATCCTTGTTTTATAGCAAGCGAATAAAAACTCTGCTAAAACATCCCAGGCTGTCATCCCTCACCTGTGGGGTTTATGATGTTTGGAGTTCCTTCCAGGCTTTTTGTAAGGAATAAAATATTTACAGGATGGAGGGAAGGGATTTCCATTTGCTTTTCTGTATTTATTTTTTTCTTCCCAAGCTTTCTGAAGGGATGCTCTACCAGAAGAACTGGTGCAAAAATACAACTCCAATTCAAGTATTCGCAGAAATTCATTTGGTTTGTGGGTTTTTTTTAGGAGAGGGATTATAGGGCATGAACATGGTTTATAACACTTCTTTAGGGGTTGAAAAATTCAGTTTATGAACCAGTAAATGCTGCATGGCCCCATGATTCCAATGCTGTTCTTCCTCCCTGGATTTTGGTGAGTTGGGCAGGAGCTGGTGGGGTTCTCAAGGGTCAGGTGTAACAGTCAGGGAATCTCATCCCAGCTCTTGGCTGGAAAATCAATAACAAAAACCTTGGGATAAGGGATCTTTGTGGGATCACTGTATCCCTGCTGCCTTTCTGACAGAACCTTTGCACTTCCAAGCTGGTGAAATCAGATTTTATTTCCACCAGAGCCGATTTTCAAACAGCACTGTGGAGTTTTGCCAGTTCAAATATTAGGGGTTCTCAGCTTCCCCCAAGCACAATTTGAATCCAATCTCCTGGCCCAAATACATGTGAGAGAGCCATTAAGCCTTTTAACACCCAAAACCTGCTTTTGTTAATATTCTCTGTGTGCTCCATCTGCTGCTGTGTTTGTCCATAGCCAATGGATTTGAGAGCAATTCACTTCTCTGGTCTGAGGCCAAAATGTCCAAAATACCATATGGACGTTTGAAAGTTAATGAGCATTTAAAAATTTCAATATCTAAGGCTGTTGTGATCCCTAAACCTGAGTTTTCCTTGAGTTTGGCTTCTTCTTGTGACCCTATTTTATCATTTTGAATTTTTATCTTTGCAAATGAAAATCACAATGTTCGTACTTTCACACTGGCCCTTTGGGGCAGTAATTTGATTTGTAACATTGTTTTGACTGTTCTGGAATTGCCTATTACTAAAATGAGCTGAAATAGGAAATTCGATGTCCCCAGAGATGTTGTGTAAGGGTGTGAATCAAGGATGAAATCAGGAGGATGCTGCCAGTGCCAGAGGACAATGTGGAGTATAAAAAGCAGAGATGGGAGCCAGGAAAATGTTTGTGCTATAGAAAAACTTAATTAGTCAATTAGTTGATTGATTACTGATTAATTGATTAATTACCAGGCGGTTTCTGTTGTGTTAATCATTGGTCGTGTTCAGGGCAGTGCTGGGCACCCTGGCTTTGGCAGCACACCTGGAATACCATCTTCAAGGCAGTTCCAAAACTGGCAAATTCAATTCAAGCATTTTGAAAAAGAAAAACTGAAAGCAAGGAGCTTTTTGCCATCACTTCTTTCAACCCAAACCGTTCCAGGATTCTATTTTGTACCCAGCTGCAAACACCAACTTGGCAGAAAAAAAGAAATTACGATAGATAGAAAACAGGGACAAATTTCCAGTTCCAGGATCTAGGAAGGCATCCGGAATGCACTCTGGAGCAGTTGCCTTTCTGTTGCTGGAAGCACAGAGGTTTTGCATGGACCACGCTGTGACAGAGCAGGAATTACAGCTGGAGCAAAAAACTGGGGCTTGAACTGATTCTCTTTTTAGCTCCTGGCTTGAGAGCAGAGCTGAAAAGGATGGATTGAAAATTAGCCAGATGAACAAGTGCATTTTGGACATCACAAAGGGCTGTTTTCCGAGCAGTTATTGTAAATATCTTGCTGTAACCTATAACCTGAGGGTATGGAGAGCATGGAGTCCTGCCTGCATTTCCATTCCCAGCTCCTCCAGAAAGGGCCTTCTCACCCCTCTAGAGCTGCCATAAACGCTCTGCCAGAGCAGATCAGGAGCATCCCCGTGAGGCTCTCCTCACCCTCCACAAATTCAGGGAAATGGCAAATTCATGACTGAAAAGCAAAAGAAGGCATTCCTGGGAGTGTCCAAGGCCAGGCTGGACAGGGCTCGGAGCAACCTGGGCTAGTGGAAGGTGTCCCTGCCCACGGCAGGAGGTGGCACTGCGTGAGCTTTAAGGTCCCTCCCAACCCAAACCATCCTGGGATTCTAATACTACATGGTCTGTTTCAAGCTGAGCACTCTTCTGCCATCTTAATTTATTTTAAATCTTTCCAGCTAAATATTTCCCTGGGGAACATTATTGGATAAGGTTGAGCCACGACTGAGTATTTAAGAAAAACTGCGAAGGAGCTTCTTTATCTCAGGCTTCCACTTTCTGTGCAGCAACAAACCCTTTTATTTTATCACTAGGGGCTGTTCATATCCTACTTTGGATTCTTCAAATACAGAATGAAGTAAATCATTGCAAGGAGAATCAATATTGCACAATTTAAACCCTTTTCCAGAACTTCTTTCCCACAGAGCCTTGTCTGAACACAGGAGAGGATATGACACATGTCTCTGGCCCAGAAGTGATATTGATTGACAGTCTGACAAGTTCTGTCACTCTGGTTTATTTATAGTGTGTGCACTAAGCAATCAACAATCTCTCTAATATTTTTGGACAGTGGCTCCTAGTTTTCAGGATGAGTTTTGCTCATCCAAATGCATCTCGTACCCAGACAGCTGCAGTAAGGCCTGGGAGGTTTGTTTTGGATGTAGGTGGGAAGTAAAACTGAGGTGGAATTGAAATAAAAATGAAACAATCTCTTTTGTCCAACAGCTTGCGATTGTATTGAGGCTTAAAAAACTGGTCTGAAAGCAAGTTTAGTCTGAGCAAGAGAAAATCAGGGCAATCTGTGTCTAAAACAGTGCTTCTGTCATTTTCTTAATATCTTTTTGGGCTCATAGATTCTCTTAATTCCTGGCATGATGAAGGAAACCGCTTCCAGCTAACGTATGGCATCTTGCAACCACAAAGTCCCATGGAAGAGCTCAGAATTCTGCACAAAATCATTGCTTTCCCAGCCAAATTCCCAACCAACCAGGATTCTGAGCTCCTCAGGGCAGGGAGGCCCCACCATCCATCCCCTTGCCTTTGACCTCCAGCTGGGAAAGGCTCCTCCAGGCAGGCAGGACCCCATCGTGTCAACCCTGGGACCCTGTGGGATGGAGACAAACGGGCAGTGCCACGTGTCCGAGCCGTCCTGCCAGAGACTGGAGGTTTTCTCTCCATCACCCCGTGCCAGAGGCACCTCTGCCACTCCCAGCACTTTTCAGTTGTGCTTTCTTAGGAGTCTGTGCAATATAAAGGAAATGGTCATCGAAGGAAAACATTTCCCGCCGGATTCCTGTGGGTTTTGTCGGGATTTTGGGGCAGTTGGGTTTATCCGTGAGGTTGCAGTGGCACGGTTGTGTTATAGGTGATTCCTATGGAGCTCCTGTCCTTGAGCTCCAAGCGTTGTGCTTACCATGTAAAATGTGGATAACCCATAAGGAAAATTCCTTTAGGAGTGTGTGCTTTCACACAAATGGAATTCACCACCCTCTGGATCAAGCTGTGATCCTGGGGAGGGAGAGGAAGGAGACAGAAGGAGGTACAGATGTCTTCTCACTAGAGAGGACCTGCACTCTTCCTTCCTCATCCTCTGCTCTGCCTCCCCCTGTGTAATGTCTTTACAGTCCTGGGAATGTGGAGCTGGAGTGATGGGATATTGGGAAGGAATTCCTCCCTGCGAGGGTGGTGAGGCCCTGGCACAGGGTGCCCAGAGCAGCTGTGGCTGCCCCTGGATCCCTGGAAGTGTCCAAGGCCAGGTTGGATGGGGCTTGGAGCAGCCTGGGATTGCGGAAGGTTGGTTTTGCGTGGCTCAGGGTAATAAGCAGGAAATAGCTGCTGCTTATATAAAGGGAAGGACCCTTCAGGTGAAAAAAGAATCAACTGTGAAGGGTCGCCAGGAGCGAGATTGTCAAATGTGAGAGCGAATCTTTTTTTAAAGCCGTTGCTGTGTCTGGTGCATCCACATTCATTTGACTGCTCCACTCTTGGGCTGATGAGGCTTGAAACAGTAATAAGGGGGTGGCATTTTTTCATGGGAACAAATGTATTTATTATCCTCAGAGCCTTCAGAAATGCTGGATTCTCAACCATCCATTAACTTGCTCTTCAGAACATTCCCACCCTTGCTTTCAGCTTTTCCTCTATTTTTACATCCATTTAGCATGAGTGGGCTGGAATAGTTTCGTGGCAAGGCGGCGAGTGAGTGATGGGGTAGCTGTGGATATGTGGGATGATCAGTGTGAAATGAAACCTGCTCCAGGCCCCTGGGCTCCTGCAGCATCCAGGTGCATTTACCTGGCTGCTTGTCCAAGGAGAGGCATCAGGCGAGCTTCGAGTAGAACTTGCCGTGGGAATGTGTCCTTCACACAAGTGGATCTCTGGGATTAGGGAAGAAAAGAAAGGTTATCCCGTCCTTCCTGCCCTGAGCTGGCAGAGCAGGATTCACCCAGAGCAGGGAAGGTCTGGCAATGCCCTGTGTAAGAAGCTGCTCAGAGGTCCCCTCCCTAAATCCCATCTGCCGAGGGATATTCCCTGGGGGCAGCTCCCCAAAAGGCAGGAGAAGATGCATGGCCTGAGCCCGGAATTCTGCAGCTGTGTGAGGAGCCAGGCAGGCTGGGAAGATCCTTCTGGAATGAGATTGGCTGATGCCATGGGAGAGCAAGCTTTGATGACACCCCTGCTGCAATTCCTTTCGGAAATGCTGGAGCTCTTCATCTCTGGAGGCTGGTTTCCGATGCAGAATGAGTTCCCAGATGTCCTTCTCAGCTCTTTTCCCTGTGTCCCCTCTCCATCACATAGCCAGGCACATTCTTTCCGGTGTCGCTGCTCCCAGCAATCAACGTTCAAGAGCCTTTGCTGCAAGTCTGGCTGGTGGAGGCTTTGGTGGAGCTGTGCCAGGGAGCCTACGTGGTGTCTGCTCTCTCATTTCTCACTTCTGGGGTAATTCCTCAAGTACCAAATCTGCGCATTCATTTCCCAACATGTGATTTTCTGCAGGAATAAATTCCCAATCGGTCTAAAGGGAATGGATTTACAGCAGCGTGTAGTTGAAGGCATGAAGTTTCTCACGTTTTTGTCCTGAGAAGGTGCTTGGAAATCCTATTTTTGAAGAATTTCTGAGTGCTGGGCAATAAAGAATGAGAAATGCTGGGTGGGCTTAAAATAGAACATGAAAGTGTTTTGCAGGGGAAATGCTTTGGCTCCATCTGGCTGACCCGAGGAGGTGATCATAAAGCAGAAGTGTTCCTGGGGCTGCTGCAGCTTCAAAGCTGTCACTCAGCAGAAACAAAGGGGTGGACAGTGGTTAAGGGCATTTAGAGGGAGAATTGGTAAACCAGAATCACAGAATCAGGTTGGGAATGCAGCCCTCCACGACCATCCAGCCCAGCCATTTCCCCAGAACTGCCAAAGCCACCACTGACCCATGTCCCCGAGCACCACATCCACAGGGCTTCAGGCATGGGGACTCACCTCTGCCCTGGGCAGCTGTGCCAGGGCTGGACAGCCCTTTCTGTGAAGAAATTTTCCCAATATCCAAACTAAGCCTCCCCTGGCACAGCTTGAGGCCGTTCCCTCTCCTCCTGTCCCTGTTCCCTGGGAGCAGAGCCCAATCTCCCTCAGCTGTCCCCTCCTGTCAGGGAGTTGTTCAGAGCCACTAGGTCCCCCCTGAGCCTCCTTTTCTCCAGGCTGAGCCCCTTTCCCAGCTCCCTCAGCCTCTCCTGGTGCTCCAGCCCCTTCCCCAGCTCTGTTCCCTTCCCTGGACACGCTCCAGCCCCTCAATGTCCTTCTTGCAGTGAGGGACCCAAATAATCTCTCATTTATCCACGTTGGAGCACCGAATGCCACAAGAGGGACGGTTTCATGTGGCTGCCTGGCTTTTCCTTCCAGGGAATGTTGGTGGTTAATGAGCTCTCAGTTGGCAGCAAGTGTCGAGCTGGAGTCCTTGGCGGTTCAAGGAGTTGAAGTGTGGTTTTATAGTGCTTTGTCCTGCCCTTAGATAAGGGATTTTATCATCTGTCCCTGTAAAAATCCTTGTGACACGGCCACTTTCAGGGGTGTGCGCTGCTTGAGACTCAGGAAGAAAAAGAATGAAGGAGAATATTTTGTCTTGTAAATTAATGTTGGCCGCTTGTAGCAATTAAGGCCTCGATCAGATAATGGTCAATGAAACTACTCTTGAAAAAGTGGAATGGCACATTCTGGAATTCAGCGTTGTAAGTGGCAATTCCGAATGGGTGGGAGCCTGTGACATGGACCAAAGCCATGGGCTCTGTAGCCAAGGAGAAGCAAATTCTCTTTAAAGAATTTCAAGAGAACCAAGTCCTTCAGAGCCTGATTATTTGTGGATTGTCATGGGCTGGGTGTTATTTAGACAATTTTGATACAGAAACATTTAAACGACATGAAAAATTAAAGGTGGCTTTTAAACACCTACTTGATGCAGCCCCATGTGCTTTTTGCTTTGCACGGTTATTGTGTGGTAATTTTTAAAGCAGCTCAGTCAGTGCTTCCCAGAGCTGGAGTGCTGTGTGTTTTCCTTGGGGAGGAGATTAAATGAACACTGCCTTTCTTACTCCTATTGATTGTGGAGATGATATTAAATTAAAATAAGCCGCAAAACAACTTTGGATTTCTTCTCCGAGGAATCTAATAAATTTTGTTCAATATTTTTCATCTCATTTTCTTCCCTTCTGCACCACTGCAAAGCCTCAAGCCCAGCAGGGTCCTGTCATGTGCAGATCCATAGAAAGTAAAGGATATTTTCTTTCTGTTCCTGACATTTTCATGTCAAGTGGGTTTGAGCCTTTTGCTGTTGTTTTTCATTCAAGGTGACGAGGCAGGACAGACGTGGCAGGAGGGGAGCGGTGTCAGCAGGAGGAACAGGGATTTACAGAAGGTCTCTTAGGTTTTCCAGGGGAAAAATCAGAGCAGGATGCCAGATGCTTTGGTGTTGTCACCTCTCCTGAGGTCATTCCTGGTTGTTGGATCCAGACTTTGCCTTGTACCCAAGGGAATGTGAGACGTAGGGACCTTCATGGGGGACCACAGCTTTTGCTTCCATGTGAGAGCTGATTTGGGATTGTTTGGGGGATGAAGGAGAGCCTACAAAAAAATCCTAGAGGCTCAAAACCAATGAGATATAAAAATTATAGGATTATGGAGTAGTTTTGAGTCAGAAGAGACCTTTTAAAGGTCATCCAGTGCCACTCCCTGCCATGGGCAGGGACACCTTCCACTATCCCAGGGTGCTCCAAGCCCCATCCAACCTGGCCTTGGACACTTCCAGGCATCCAGGGGCAGCCACAGCTTTTTTGGGCACCCTGTGCCAATGTTTTATCACCCTCATTGTAAAAAATGTCTTCCTCATATCTAATCTAAATCAACCCTCCTTCAGTTTGAAACCTTTCCCTTTGTCCAATCACAACAGGCCCTGCTAAATAAAAAATGTCTCATGTATTTTTAAACTTGCTGGATTTTGAATGCTGGGAATTTCCAGGCATGTTTCTTCTGGCACAAATTGCCCCAGATTCTGCTACTTTCTTGTTTTTCACTATGTCCAAAAAAAGGAGCAAACCACATTAATTTTCCTGTACCTTTCCCATCTCTGCTTCCCCTTAAAATAGAAAGGACAAGTTTTCTTGCTGGAGGTCAGCACTTATCAAAGTTTATGAGATCAGAGTGGAAGATAGTGCAGAGCAGGGCTTCTTTTTGCATCCAAAGCTATTAAAGCTTCCTTGATAGAAATCGTATTTATTTGAGCCGAAATGATTCCAAAACCAGCCATAACTTACCTTCAGAACAACAAAAGATACCACGGTAAGGAAGAGTCCTGCCAAGCGGAAACTAGACCCAAAAAATAGGAGAAAGACCGGTTGAGTCCCCAACCCTGGAGGGTTTTAAAATAGGTGTGGATGTGGCACTTGGGGACATGGGTTAGTGGTGGCCTTGGCAGTGCTGGGGAGCAGTTGGACCTCATGGTCCTAAAGGTCTTTTCCAAGTGAAACAGCTCCGTGATTCTATAAATACGCAGTTGCCTCCATCTGCCTGAAATAAATCCTTCAGTGTTTGGCTGGGTGGAAAATCTTACCCAAAGCCACACTTTTCCTGTGGTTTGATTTATTTCAGGCTCTTTTTTTTAACGTATAACCCCAATGTTTTTAACATATAACCCCAGATTTTGGTCCGAGTAAAGGAGAGTTTTTTCCTGGATTTAACAGTGGGTGAGTGCTGGTGGCACCTCAGAGGGCACAGGTGAAACACTTGTGACCACACAGGACTGTGTTTGTCATGGCTGGTGACTAAGGACTGTTAATTAAGGATCATTGCTAAAGACTGCAGCAGTCTGTGGGATTCAGGGCTTATGTGGGGGGATTTTCCAGCAGCAAAGATGAGAAGGACCTCTTGGAGCCCCAAGAGACTGTCATTCCCTCGGGAATGAGCAAGGGGCTTCCCAGCACCATGGCACACACACAGCCATCATCATCCATGCCCATGGCAGGGGCTTGGATTTAGGATGATCTTTGAGGTCCCTTCCAACCCCAAGCAGTCTGGGATTCTACTAAACTGTTTGCCAAGAAGGTAAAAACCCCATGGAGAAACACAAGTGGGAGAATTTTAGGGAAAATGCACTTGAAGAAGTGAGCTGGAGTTGGTTTAGCATCGCTGGCCAGATTGTCAGGAGGAAGCGGAAAGAGTGTGGAGCAATGAATATCTTGGAAAATACATGGTTATCTTCTAATGAAGTGGAGAGAAGGGATATTTCTGATTTACGATCCTCATCATTAATGCTCTGCTTGCAATCACTGGATCTGCAAATAACTTTCTAAGGAGCTTCTTGATTGCTGAAAGGCTTTAGATATTCCTGGGTACGATGACAACAGAGTTCCATGTAGCCTAAAAAAAAAATAAAAAATCTGTTAAACTGCTGCTTATCCAACATTAACTACAGCAATTTTTAATTAACCTGATTTAGAAGCCAAATATATCACTGATGAAAATGAGAGGGTAGAACATCCAGTCATTTATTCCAGTACAGTGGTCATGATTGTTGAATTAGATTTATTCAAATGAACCTCAACATTTTGCCACAGAAGTCAGCGGTGCCAGGGTTTGGGAGCAGTGGGATTTGGGGCATGGGAGGGGGGACTGTGCTATGGCTCTTCTGTTGCTCAGAAGGAGGGAGTACAGACCCACGCTCGCTTTTATTTAATAAAATAAAATATTAAAAAAGGAGGGTGTAAATCCACTGCTAATTACCTCCTTCCAGCCTTTGCTGGCAGCCAACAGCCAGTATCAGTGGGGCTTGGCATGGAAGCACTCTCCAAGGGTCATTCCATTGGCTCTACTCTGGGATGGTGGCCAAGGGGACACACAGATAAACCGGGTGGTGACGCACAGCAAAGCCAAATTCTCCACCAGCAAAGCAGGATTAATGTGTCCCGTTCACTCTGCCAGGGGGATTTACTCAGCAGTGCCTAAGAAGGATGGAGTTATTCGGGTGTTACTCTTTCCAGTAGGGAAAACTTCCAAGAAACTGAAGGAAACAAAAACCAAAATGGTGACCAATGATAGGAACCGAGGGAAGGGCTGGAGCTGTGCCAGGGAAGGTTTAGGTTGGATATCAGGAAAAGGTTTTTCCCCCAGAGGATGCTGGGCACTGCCCAGGCTCCCCAGGGAATGGGCACGGCCCCGAGGCTGCCAGAGCTCCAGGAGCACTTGGACACTGCTCCCAGGGATGCACAGGGTGGAATTGTTGGGGTGTCTGTGCAGGGCCAGGGGCTGGACTGGATGGTCCTTGTAGGCTCCTTCCAGCTCAGGACATTGTGTAATTCTGTGGAAAAGGAGCAGACCAAGGAGCAGAGGTTGTGTCTGTGGTCTCCACAGGGCACAGGAATTTCCAGTGAAGTAGGAGTTGGATGCTGGATGCCTGCACTGTGTGGGTGCGCACAGGCTCTGCGGTGTGCCACTATTTCCAGCCCCCCACTTCCATCACACGATTCCCCTGAACTCCCTCTGACTTCTCCAAGTGAGGCTGATGCAAACTGAAGATGCTCTGCAGCCTTTCCCAAAGTGCCCATTAAACCCTGCGTGGCTCCAAAGGGTCCGAGCGTGTTCCTTCCAGGTGGCCTGGCAGGTAATCGGGCCCCTCCTGGGAATGGCACTTGTGCAGCCATGGGTGAATACGAGGCTGGCATGTTTTCCTGCAGGATCTCTGCCTTTCCTTCAGCAAGAAACTCTGCTTAATGGAAGTGCCGAGCTCTCCAAAGTGCTGCCACGCAGCCCAGGAAAACCTTTCCCATATCGCTGTGCCAGTGGGGTTTTGTACCTGAATTCTGTGTTCAGAGTATGGATTTTCCCAGCAGTTTTCTCCAAAGCACAGTGGGCATTTCTGCATTCTGCGTTCTGATCCTTGTTTCCTACAGGAATAAAGATGAAATATTGATGATGTCACATGTAAGTCTGTGGAGCACATTCATGGTCCTGCCTGTTCCCAGAGAATCCACCTGTGTTCTCCCTCCGTGGCTTCTGTGCTCACACTGGTTGTTTATTTCTTTCCAGGGGTGCCATCCTTGCTCCCTGCTGATAAAATCCTAATTCCTGTTTTTCTCTCCTTTCAGGTTATCCAACAGGCTATCCCACTGCTGCCCCAGCCTACAATCCCAACATGTATCCAACCAGCAGCCCCGGCTACGCCCCAGGTAAAAATCCTAAAAAAGCCCTGAAAACATTCCTTGCTCATCCTTGCCCAAGCACACACTGGAGATGAAAAATAATATCTCACCCTTTGATTCGACTTTTGGTTGCTTGAGATGTTTATTCTGAATAGTTTTGCCTCGGAAGAGCCACAGGATTTTAACACTTCCAAATGAAGCCACCTTTTGAGCTCCGTGTGCAGCAGGAAGAGCTGCTTGCGTAAGGAACACAAAGCTGGACCTTGTGCCAGTCTTGCTAAACCCTGTCTCCCCTTAATTGCCAAGTTTTCAGTCTCCCAGTTGTCATAAAATCAGTGGATTTGCAGGTTCAGGTGCTTTCCAAGGCTGACAAAACAGGAATGAGGGGCTTGTTGCCAAAATCTTTTGGTTTTGTCTTCTCCACATCACAGTTTACACATATTCCATAAAACTGTTTATTGTGGATGATTCTGGAAGGGATCTGTTATGTTTTGTTTGGGTTTATGTGCTTTTGATAAGGTCTTTAGCTAGCTGCATTTCTTTCCACTAAAGCCTTAACATGGAACATGAAACAAGTTTTGTTCCCCTGGATGTGTGCTGGCCACCCTCAAATTCCCCCGAAGGATAAAACACTGGAGGAATTAAATGAAAACAGCTCCATAGAATAAGAAAAAGCCCATAAATTTATTAGTAGCTTGTCCCGCCAGAGGCTGGCAATGTCCTCCCTGCTCAGCCAGGAATGTAAATACTGCAGCATTCTGGTGTTTTGGCCTGGATATTATAAAATATCACTTGTCCCCAGTTGTGCAGGCAGTGGCTCCTCCACTGAGTGGGCAGATGGCCCAGAAAACACCCAAGTGAGAGGAAACCCCAAATCACTGCAGGATAGGGATTTTTTGGGGGGTTTGTATTGCTTCTTGTACACCTTAGACACCATCCTTGGGAGGGTGGAGTTTGCATTAGAAAACAAATTGAAACAACCCTCCGAAAGAAGTGTCCAAGGCCAGGTTGGACAGGGCAGCCTGGGATAGTGGAAGGCGTCCCCTGCCCAGCAGGGAGTGGAATGAGATGAGCTTTAAGGTCCCCTCCAGCCTGAACAGTCGAGAAAAGCAGGAGAGAACAAGGAAACACAGAGATAACCCTGAAAATTGGGGTTCTCCCAGGCAGGCAGCAGCAAACCCTTGGACACCCCTTCTGGAGCCTGTCCCCTGCACGCAGCAGAAGGGACACTCGGTGAGAGCCAAGCTGTCCATCTGTCCTGGTCTCTCCTCACTGGAAACAGCCTTCAGAAGCTTCCTCACCATTGTTCCATATGGAATAATCCCCCCAAACCCTGTTAGCAGCTTTTCCAAGACATTGCTTGTTCCCTACCTTTGTCCCGGTGGCTGTGGTTGTGGCTGTGGGTGCCCTCTCATGAAAAATGCTTTGATTTCTGCTGTTTTATCACTACAATCCTTTGCAGAAGGCGGCTCTGCAGATTCATTAAGGCTTGGGTTGCTGATTTTTTTTTTAAAAAACCATGCCAATTATTGTCTGTTGCTTTAGATTCGTATGATGTGGTCAATCTTCTTTGTGCCAGTCAACCTTTTATTCATTCCCAATGTTCCCTTCTCAAGTGCAATCCTAATCTTTCCTGACTTGCTTTCCCTAAAAAAAAAATCTTCTGATCATTTTTGTCCCCCTTCGCCAGATTTTTTTTGTTGCACAGCTTAATGCTCAAGCCAGAGAGCTGCCACAGCCATTTGACATTTAAATTTCATTCCTCTGTTTCTCATCCTTAAAAAATGCTTGTAATAATTTCCATCTTGGAAATCTCCTGATGTCCAGAGAGCTGACAGGTCGTTTTGCATGGAGAACAAAAATCTTCCAGTGGGTAACACAGCTAAGCACTCAAATAGCGAGGAAACTATGAAGACTAAAATTCAGAAATTAAAATTGGGATTAAAGTGCTGAAACTTTTATAGAGTTTCCCATAAATCTTGAGGCCAATTTGGAGAGACCTGGTTTAGGTAAACGTGTCCCTGCCCACGGCATGGGGTTGGAACTGGATTGTCCTTAAGGTCCCTTCCAACCCAAACCCTTCTGTGGTTCTGTTATAAGCAATTTTTACACCTCTTGACATCTGTACAATTTGATATCACAGCAGGATATTACACCATTTTAACCACTGTGGGAAGCAGGAGCAGGTTCTGCTGCTGAGGACCTCCCAGCACCACACACAGTGGTCCCTTCTCAATGGAAAACAGACTTCCAGGAGAAAAAAATGAGAGATTTTGAGAGATAACTGATAGAAAAGAAGTGCCATAAAATCTCCCGGCAGTGGGGACATGTAACAGAGTGACAGCATCCTCAGCTGTGTTAAATGGAATTGGGCTGAACTAATTCTGTGGTTCAGTGGCTGAGTGAAAACCTGCATCAGGACAGAGGGTGTTTGCTCAGATTGAAGGAGCTGCTATCACACAGGAGGCTGGAAACAACCTGGAGAGGAATGTGCTCCTGGTGTCCTTCAAACATACTGGCAGTCAGCTTGGGGATTAAAATCTTGGACTTCTGAAACAGCAGACTAACTCTAAATACTTTTTTAAGGGATTTTAGACATTGGGTCTAAAAAAGAAAGAGATGCTGCATGTTGTCCCAGCAGAATTACTGTTCCTGAGCATGCTGTCCCCAGACAAGGTCCTGTTCCAAAGCTCCCAGGCTGGGAAGGGGGTGGTTCCTGCTGGCAGAAATCCCTCCAGCTCACTAAAAAGCAATCACAAACCAAGGGTTCATCTGATTCTCTATGTGGAGATCAACCAGGGAAACATGTCCCTCCGTACAGCTTGGAATAGAGGCTGGAAAAGGTGGGAAGAGCATCCTTTGCTTGTGGCTTCTGAATTTGTGGGATGTAACTGCAAGCAAGGTCTCTTGGACAGAACCATTCTGTCCCAGCTTGATCACCCTCTCTGCTCCACCCTAAAGGTGCTCCTGCTCACTCTCAGGTGTCTCTCGCCCTAAACCTCATGAATTTTGTTGGATTCCGTGCAAAGACTTGGCGGGAGATCAACCCCTGCATGAAGATAATTCCAGTTTTCAAATCCCACCCGCTTCTGTCCCTGATGTTCTCCAAACATTCCCTGATGCTTCACTGGAAGTCAGCGATGCTCATGTTCTTCTCTTGACCTCACGGTTCCCAAAATCCTGGGATCCACATGGGAAATTAAATGATGTAGAGACCTAAACTTTGTAAGGGCATCAGAGAAGGGCAAGAAATCAAGGAGAGGAGCTTGGAGAAGTCTGGAGTCTCCTTGGACCAGCACCAGTGAGGAAAGGGAAGTGGTAACTGGAGCCAGTCTTGATTTCTCCCTCTGCCAGTGCCAGGTTTCTAGCGGATATTTGCTGGTGTCTGAGCCCAAAAGGTGTTAAATTATTCCATATATTATGCCTACAAGCAAGGGCGTGAGTTGGACTGGATGATCCTTGTTGATCCCTCCCATCTCAGGATATTCTGTGATTCTATGAATTCCTTTCCATTCCAGTTCAAGTTCCTGCCTTGTGCGATTTTCCTGCTGCATTTTTCCACAGTTTTTAGAAGGAGAGACGCAAGGCAAAACACCAGCATTGCAAACTCATGCTTGCAATAGGCCTGTTTTTTTAGGATACTGTTCTTAAAAAAAAAAAAGTCCTTTTAAAATATGCAAAAATGAACATCTAAAATCACTCTGCTGCAGAGACACAATTAAAAAAAAATAAAATTATGTATGTCTTCATTAAGCCTGGTGCGTGTTCCCTCCCAGGCATTCTGTCTTCCTCATGGTTGTTTTGTTTTAACTTCCTTCATTAAAGCCTGCCTTTTTATTTTCCCGAAAGTAGGACACACACTTTGCTCGTGGAGGCTGGCTGAGGCTGGAGCTGTGTTTATTAATAATGCAGGGCAGAAGTAATGGCTTTGCAGTAGTGCCCTTACAGAGCAGAACTAAAATCCGCCTCAGAAATTAGGGATCTGTGTGGGAATGTCGTGGGACAGGACGGAGGCTCCGATCCCCCATTCCTGCTTCTGGATCCTGGAGGAAAGGCTGCTTTGCAGAAGGGAGTTGGAGCATCAGCAGTCCTCTGAGCCATCCTCTAGAGGTGCCCACTGACTCCTTGGGGACACCAGTGGGTCCCCTAAGGGGTATCTTGGGGTCTGGAGAGGTGAATATCCTGTAGTCCCTCACGAGGCTTTCCAAAGATAAATGCTCCCATCGTTTTGAGGCACTCAGGCACGGGATTGCCTGGGGAATTAAGCTTATTGCAAACTTTGTTCAGGGCTGGAGGCTGTATCCATCACACATGAGGCTGTCAGAGGGAAGCAAGAAATCCTAGAATGGTTTGGGTTGGAAGGGTTCATATTTTTGTCTTTTCCGCTTAAAATATGTCCTGAACATTCCCACATGGACTAAAGGTCCTGCCAGGAAAACAGAGCAGTCCCAGCGCTGCAGAGATGCACAGCTCACATTGTTTGCTCAGTTCCCACTGGTTGATTTGCCAGGGATTAAACTGATAATGAATAAAAACTCTTTATTTTATTTATTTTTAGACAAGAGGATAAAGCAAATCCAGAAGACACTGGTTGGAGGTAGCCTTTAAATGATATTAGATAGTCATGGCTGGATTGTGGTCCCTGTGAATTATTTCAAAGGACCAGGAGGTATTAATGTTCCTGGAAGCCTCCTTGATCCACCTTTTGTGTAGTTTTAAGTGATGGATTCTCCGAGGATCCGTGATTTAATAAAGAACATGCAAAGCTATGGCAATCTCCCAGCCATCTCCAACCCAAATTGCCTTGATTTTGTGGCAGGTTTAATGTGGAGAGGGAAAACCACAGAGGAAGGATTCGTGTAACATTGGAATGAATTGTCTCATCAGTCTCGGAGATTAAAACCTCTGTGAAATCCAGAGGCAAAAATGAATCTGATTCTGAGTAAAAGCATAAGTGAAGGAGTGTTTCTGCTGCAGCGCTGGGAGTTGCTCTCCAGTGTAATGTTCCCGAGTGCAGCCTACCATGGAAAATAAAGCAAGGCAGCCTGGAAATCCTTAATAACTCTCAAACCTTTGGGAGAGGGCAGAGACTTGGAGCAGAACATGATCAGTGACTGAGTGGAGGAGAAATTGGGCTTGAATCTCTCACTTCCCACAAACCTCCTGGTTTTCTGTTGAGGGAGGAGGAGGGAGGAGCAGGTCTCCACATCTCCAGCACTGGAGCAGCATCCAGGTGGATCTCCCATCCAGGAGTATCTCCTGCAGCTGGTGATGGCCAGTAAAGCAGCACTGCTGGGTGTCCTCCATTCTCCTCCTTCCTGTCTCACTCCAGGAGGGTCTCAGGAGGGTTTGGTGGAGCAGCAGAGCTGCAGCAGTGCTTCCCTGCACTCTCTGGGAAGTGGATTTCCATCCACTAGGATGTGTTGTGCTGCTGTGGGCTGTGGCCCCAGTGCCAATTGCTCCTCAGCCTCCTCAATCCCTCATTCCCAACTTCCAGCCCTGTGACAGTCCAGATTTACAGCTGTACCTTCAGAGAGGGTTAATTCAGAGGCTGAGCAGATGTGGAGGGTGTGAAGCATCTTTGCTCGGCCTTGGGGCTGCAGGAAGGTTTCCAAGCCCAGACCAAGGTGTGAAGTCCCTTCCGTGGGGCTCAGCGCCTCAGGGGTAGGAACTTGGGGGGAAGAGATTAGCAAGGTGATTCCAGTGTGACATAAATGCAGGAAGTTGTCTCTCACTGCTCTGTGTGACACCTCTTCTCTGTTCCACTCAAGCCACACTTCTGATGAAGCAGGCGTGGCCCCAGACCTCCTCATCCTGCGCCACCGAGGGCACCTTCCACCTCCCGGTGGACACCGGCACCGAGAACAGAACCTACCAGGCTTCTTCTGCAGCATTCAGTAAATAAACCTTTTCTGTTGGGGTTGTGCTGGGTTGGTTTGTGCCCATTTGCCTCCTCTGCTGGGGGTTGATTTGGGGACAGGGTTATTTGGGATCACAGACTGAAGGACTGGTTTGGCTTGGAAGAGGCTTAAAGGCCATCTTGTTCCAACCCCCATGGGCACCTTGCACTAGACCAGCTTGCTCCAAGCCCCATCCAACCTGGCTTTGATGGATTAAAACCATGAAGGATCATGAAAAGGAGAGCACTGATTCTCCTGCTGCTTCTGCAGAGGAGGAATTCCAGTGGAGAAGGTGAAACCTCTCTCTTAGCTGAGTGTTTGATCCCTGGGAGCAACTGGGGTTGTTCGCAGGTGTTTATCTCCAAAGGGAGATTATTCCCTATTCCCTTAAAACTGAAAGAATTCTGAAATAAAGCCTGATTTTCAAGGAACACTTTTGAAACTCCCACCTTTTAACCCAGCCTGGCTGAGGGAGCAGGGGGAGGAGATGCCGTTTAGGGATCGCAGTCAAACAGGCTTTTCCAGTGGAGCCTTGTCATCTCATCCCTGAAGAGGATAAGTAGTGCCTCCAGGAGGGCTGATAAGCTCCCTGATAAACCCTGGGATGCTTTCCCTGGTATGTGGAGTGTCCTCTGGCCCCTGCCCGACTGTTCTCTGCTATATCTGGGGCATGAGGGGCGTGGGGTCAGAGCGTTCCTTACCTTCCAGCTGCTCCAGACTCCTTCCTGCTAAATTAAATCAATTACGCAGCAAGGTGAGAGGAAGAAAGAATTTTTTTTTTAATGAAAAAAGTTATTAGAAATAAATATTTTAAAAGCCTTTGGGAGACTTTCTCTTGGAAAAGCGATGTCCCTACCGTTCCTTGGGGTAGGGGCTGTACACTGGGCAGCCCTCAGAGCATCTCCATGGCCTCCTCTGGACTGGCTCCAGCAGCTCCACGTCCTTCCACTGTTGGCTCCAGGGCTGGAGGCAGCTCTGCAGGTGGGGTCTCACCTGAGGGGCGCAGAGGGGCAGAATCTGGATGTGGACATCCAGTCAGCTCTTTGTCCAGCTGAGGAATCCTGCTTGTGGTGAACCCTGGAAACAAGCGGAGATGGCAACACAAAATTCCCCACTGAGCTCCTTTTCCCCCCCAACCAGCCTTTTATAGGAAACCATTTCTGTGTAATCCAGGGCACTTGTGAGCTGCAGGATCAATAAGGCTGAGATTTCTCGAGTGACATGAGGGATTTAATCAGCAATTTGAATAGAAGCTGGAGCTTAAAGGCTCGCTGCTGCTGAACCACAAAGCGGCAGCAGCACGGGCCATGCCAGCCTAATCCTAATAAGGTGTTAGTCATAATAAGGTTTTAAAATTAGCTGGCAGACAGAGAGGAGCCTCCATCATCTTATGTCATTAAACCTTGATTTCACATTGTTTTACCTGCAGGTTGTTCTGTTTTCTCCCCAGTTTATAAATACGGCAGATTACATCTGCCTGGGCTATTATGTTCAATAACTTTTTAATATAGGAGATAAATTGTCCGTGATTCATCAATCAAGAAACCACTGCAAGTCTTGGTATTCAAAGTGGTGAAACCACACGGGCTTGAGCAGGTCCACACCTCTAGACACCCCTCAGAAATGAATTGTGATGCTGAGAACTGGCAGCCTCTGAGGTCTCTGTTTGAAAAAAACGAGTTCAGAATAGAGAAAAAAATCCATTAGATGGAAAAACAGGAAGTTGGTTGGTTTGTGGGTGACGTCGAGTTCTTGGAGTAGTCCTGGTGGAGGAGGCTCCACTTTTGCACTGATCAATATTTCAAACCTTTTCCACCTCTCATTTAAAGATGGTTGCTCTCCTGCTTATGTGAGTGAGGAAAAGGATAACAGCTATTCCCCTTGTTAATTAACACCTAGTTTTCCAATCTGCAGTAATCAGGAGATGGTGAAATGTTGTTTGGGAGTTCCTAAAAGCTCCGTGTGCTCTTCACGCTGTTTCAGTGCTTGGAGGATGATGTGGGATAATAGACTTGAAATCTTGGCCTTCTCTAATTGCTGAACACTGGTGGAGTAAATAAATTAAATATATTTTGAGTGTTTTGGCTGGGCTGAGCCTTGACTTCTCTTCTCCATCCCACTCAGTCTTCAGGACCCATTTGCTCACGGGATAGTTTCTCCCAGCCCTCCTGGCAGCCCTGGCCACCCTTCCTGACCAGCCATTCCAGCCCCTGACCGGGACCCCTCTTGTCTCTGGCAGGGTACACTGCGGGGACTCCATACAAGGTCCCACCGACCCAGAGTAACAACGCCCCTCCTCCCTACTCGCCGTCTCCGAATCCGTACCAAACCGCGATGTACCCCATCAGAAGTGCCTACCCACAGCAGAACCTGTACACCCAGGTAGGTGCCACCTCCTGTCACCTCAGCCACGCCCCAGCCCCCCTGAGCTTCCTGCAGGGCTTTGTCCTTGCGCTCAGGGCTGAGCAATCTCGGTGGGATGGAGGGGCTGATATCACCTTGATATCCCTTCCCACTGAAAATCCTGAGCTTCTCAGAGCAATGTGGCCCTACAACTTCCCTGGCTTTTCTTCTCCTCTGTTATGTTGAATAACCAACTTTTCCAGCAGCTACAATCCCACGGAGTGATTTCCTTGTGCCTTGCTGAGACTGGAGCATCTCACTGATCCACTGTCACCTTCCACTGCCTCTCCTGGAACTGCATAAGCCATTGGGGTCCAAACCCACCCATGGCATCTGCCATTTGTGCTGTGAACCTTCCTAGTTCCTGAAAGAAAGAAGTGACAGAGTAGTTGCCCTGCGCCTCCTCCTCCCCTTAATCCAGACCTTCAGAGGTTCTCTAATGGCTTTCACTAATGCACAATAAAATCTCCCTTTGGCTGATTCAAATCCTTGTTTTCTTTCCCCTCACCCCTGTTTTGCAGGTCCTGGCGGTGTTGCTGCTTGTCCAGGAGGCAGCAGTTCTCTCCCTCGTGCATCTCCTCATTTCAGGCCCTTCATTACTTTGCCTGTGAAGCTTTTTCTGTTGTCTCCTTTTATTCCCACATGTCCTTCTCCCCTTGTTTCCAAACCCTGTGAGTCTCGGCAGCCTGGATTTTGGATTGGAAAGAAGAAGATGACACAATTCCTGGACCCAAACACCTTGGGATCATACGAGAGCCGTGGCTTGTCCTTTTCTTCAGCCATTTGTGTCCAGGCCCTGTTTCATCCCAGCGAATGGAGGCAGCGTGGTTTGTCCTGGATGGACTGACTCTTTGGCTGTTGATTCCCTCCTCATCCATTCCACATATCCACAGGTTCAGGTCTCCAGGCACAGGAGCTTGTCCACGGGAAGCACCAGCCCTTCGGCGGTGCTTGAATTACAGAATCGAGGAATCGTCAGCTTGGAAAAGAACCCGGAGTGACGGTGGGATTTTTTTTTCCCTTCCCCAACAGGGAGCTTATTACACCCAGCCCGTGTACGCGGCCCAGCCTCACGTCATCCACCACACCACGGTGGTGCAGCCCAACAGCATCCCCTCGGCCATCTACCCGGCCCCGGTGGCCGCGCCCCGCACCAACGGCGTGGCCATGGGCATGGTCGCTGGCACCACCATGGCAATGTCAGCAGGTAAGGAGGGAACCCTTCCCGTGCTCTGAGGCCTGGACAAAAATTTCCCCGTGCATCCAACGTGCTGCCTCAGCCTTGCAGGGTGTACACAGTTCACCTGCTGGTTTGGCTTGCTGGTTGCTGCTCCTTTGCAGGCAAAAATTCTGTAATTTGCCCCAAATCATGATCCGACTCAGCAGAGGAGACCTTTGGTTTGGCTCACTCCTGCATCCTTAAATATACTGTTCTTTCCTCTGCCTGTTCCATAAGTGAAGGAATAACCAAATTGGTCCATCCTCAAGTAGTTGTATTTCTGTCAAGCTCCTATTTTTAAGACACTTACGGTCATGTTTTTGTTTAATCTTGGTTTATCTATCCCAGTTCCTCTACATTTTGTGTGCAGGATCCCTTCTAACTGCAATTAATTGCCAGTACATTAAGTAAGGATAGGGGCTGGTTTTATTTTTTTCCAAAGGCTGTATTTTTCTCCTTAACAATTATTAGGATTGTATATTGAATTATGCCAAGAAATGCATCATTCATCCTTTTGCATCTGCATTAGCTGTGAAATAGGAGTCTGTAATGGGACACAATCCCTGTTCCAAGCAGAGATATTGCAGCCTGGATGTGACAAGAACCACTCAGAGAGATTTACTGTTGCTTATATTAAGAAGTGGATAAATGTAATTAATGCATGTGGGATGTGTTAGAATTTCATTAATAACATTTGTAGAGAGATACCCAAAAACCTGAGAATTTGGTTTGAGCGCCCAGTTGCTCCCAGAACAGAGTAGTCCAGGGCTTCATGCTCCCTTCCCATGAAGGCACTGGGCAAATTCTGACCTAAAATCCCTCTGTTGACAGGCTGCAGACTCAAACAAAGGCTCATCTTAATTTTCCCTGGAGATCTGTTGGGTTTTTTCCTCGTCTCCCTTTGCATCCCTCATCCCTTGCAGTTTGCTTCAGATCTGTGCAGTGATCTGATGTCCCAGTTTAGCCCAGTGCCTTCAGCAGGTAGATGTCAGCAGGTTGTGGCCAGCTCTGCTGCTGGTTTTTAGGGACAAGGAACACTGGAAAAAAAACAAGGAAAACACTTAGGGTTAAGGGCCAGAGGTAGCATGGAAAATCTGCTGGAGCTTCAGGTGCTTTTATCCTATTCGTGGTGCTGGCTGATCCCAATCACGTGGGTCCAGCACCTTCAATTCAGGTCCGCCAGGCAGAATAATATCTGGGAAAAGGAAACAGGAAAAAGAAGGCAGCTGGTGCTGTTCCTGGCCCACTGTACCCTCGGGTGCCATCTCCTCTGCTCTGTGACAAGTGTTTCTCCGTGTCCTTGCAGGAACCTTGTTGACCACCCCCCAACACACCGCCATCGGAGCACATCCAGTGTCCGTGCCAACGTACAGGGCTCAAGGAACCCCCACCTACAGCTACGTACCTCCACACTGGTAAACCACTGGCCAATCCATGTGAGTGCTGCCTCTTGCTCGGAATCAGCCTCCAAACCCCATCCAGCCTGGCCTTGCACTCTTCAGGGATGGGGCTTCTCTGGGCACCCTCTGCCAGGGCCTCCCCACCCTCACAGGGAGGAATTGCTTCCCAACATCCCATCTAGCCCTGCCCTCTGGCAGTGTGAAACCATTACCCTAGGCCTGTCACTACATTCCCTGACAAAGAGTCCCTCCCCATCTTTATGTCACTGGAATATTTCATTTCCCCTGCTGGGAGATCACGCTGTTCATTAGCACCGGGGTTGCGTGCGACTGCCTGCGTGTTCCTGTCATGCTCAGGATCCCAGAAATCCCAGCTGCTTTTTCCTGGAGCCCTTGGCCCATCATGCCCAATTACCAGGACAGGCAGTTGATGGGAACGCGATGCTGCCCAGGGAGGCAGCGGCAATCCCATCCTGCCCCGGGGTTATCTAAAATCTCTCTGTGCCACACAAATTACGCTGGGCTAATCCTGCCCCTCCCAAATTGGCGTGCAATTAGCAGGGAGCATCCCATCTGCATATTCGTAATCCTCTGCATTGGATACCACCAGCGAGCGAGCTGCTGCTTTCCCAGCTCCCTTGCCTGAGAAATTGCCCACAGGGATGGTTAACTTCCATATGGATCAACTCCACGTGGTGCAGGGGTGAAGAGAGGAGGACAACATCCTTCTAACTCCCCGTTTTTAATGTATTTGCTCTCTTCCAGATCCGGAGTCAAACATTGTATGCAACTACACAAGTCTTACATCGGTGCTGCGGCCGCTGGGCTGCAGCGCCTCGTCTGTTTGCAAGAACAAAAGAAAAAAAAAAAAGTGCAAGGGTCACTTTATGCATTCTTTAGTGGTTTTTGTAAAAGCTGCTTTTTCTAATCTTCTGCCTCTTTTTTTCCCCCCTCCTCCCCCTTCCTCCTCCTCCCACATGAATTGTGTAACACACATACTGACACTGAGCAATAGTCAAGTTCTCTCTTCAGTCCTATCATTTGAAAGCTCAGAATCTTCACTTTTCCAGCATTGCCCAGCTGAGTGGTGCAAAGATCCCCCCACTTCTTGTTCGTTTGGGTTCTTTTTGTCATTTTTCTGTTGTCGTTGTTGTTGACAAGAGCCTAGATTTTTTTTGGCTAGTAAGAGTGGTTGATGTTCAGGGTACTATGTGAAAAGCACAGCGCTGGTAGGCAGGCTTATTCCGATTTGGTTTGGGTATTTTTAGTTGAAGAATATAAATTATTCAATCTTCCATAACATATTACAAGAAAATTGGTGTCTTCCAGATAGCTGTCGTGATAGATTATAAATGCATTATCTGCAGTGGAATTCTGAACTCATCCCTTCTTTTTGTAGGAGTAAGAGAATATAAATATAATTAGCGACGTAACACACTTGTCTTAGGAAGCACGAGGACTGGTCACCAGCGGGTCTTTGGTCTGCTTTTTCCAACTGGGCAAACGGATCGTGGGTGATGGGAAGGGAGCAGCGGGAAGACGCGTGCCCTGGGAGCATCTTGCACCTCTTGGGAAAAGGGGATGCTCCCCCTCAGCCACGTCCTGGGGCAGTGTGAGGGAGAAGGCGGCTCCTTCCTTGCGTGGCTGCTGTTTGCAGGCAGAGATGTGCAGGGCAGCTGCTGAGGGAAGCAAGGAGATGTCCAAAGGTCGGGCTGAAGACCTTCTCCAGGTCCAAGGGTTGATCTGGAGAGCTTCTCTCAGTTTAGGCTTTGGCCTGAAGAGCTTCTCCAGGTTCAGGGTTTGGTCTGAAGAGCTTCTCCACAGTATGGTGGTGTGGGAAAAGAGGGCGTCTGGTTGATGGAGATGAGTCTTCAAGGCAGGGCGAGGGGAAGATGGGTAGCTTCACCTTGCACCCATGGTGTTGGCAGGGCTGAGACCAAACTGTGCTGCCTCCGTGGCAGTTGAGGTGTCCCCCTCCCATTCTTTGGGTTACAGCTCCGAGACTTCCAGGAGGAATGTTCATCCAAGCACAAAAACCAGCACCGTAGAGACAGGCCGGGGAGGGGGATGCTGTCTGGCTGCTCTGCTTGGAGAAGTGGGAGAGGAGGAAGCAATAGCAATAAACACGTCGCCTTCTTCACGGGAAGGCACCTGAAAAGAGGTGACAGCAGGGAAGGTGATCCACAGTTGACATGGACCAGGATGGAGGACACCGGGCATGCAGAGGCTGTGGGCATCAGGGTCATTTCAGGGGGGTTGGCTTACCCAGGGACACGGGGACAGGAAGCTGGTGACATCCCCCCTCAGGGTGTCCAAGTAGAGCAATAAGTTGTCTTGAGGGCAGCAGAGGGAGTTTGGATTTGCAGACAATGCTTGTGGCCAGTTTGTTTTTAAATCCTTGTCACTAAACCCAGCATAGAAACAAGGTTTTTGGGATTTTATTGTATTTTTAAGACAAAAGCTTGGTCGGGTTTTGATTTTTGCCTCAAGTGTGCCAAAAGTGTTCCATGCTCTTAGTGGTGTCTCCCAGCTTGGCTTCTGCTGCCACTGGGAAGAGCTCCTGGAGCTCTTTCCTTTGAGCGTGGGGCAGATGGGGCATAACAAGCCTAGGGATCCCAGGAGGACTTTTCCTGCCACTGGTTGGTCCCAGCTGGTTTGTCAGGTTGGGCGTTGGCATTGGCACTTCTGTTCGGGGGCCGTTTGGTTGATTCTGCTGGTTTTAAAGGAAATCTAGAGCAAAGTTCTGGTTGACCTCCTCAGCCTCAAGGGGAACAAAGTGGGGGAAGACTGGACACCAGTGCTGTGGGGTGGGGAAGAGGCACCCTTGGGTTGCACGTCGGGTTCGTATCGAGGGAAAGGAGGAGGAAAAAAAAAAGAGCCAATAATCAACAGGTTCCCCATTTGGTTTGGCAAAGCCAAAGATTAGTAAAGAGCAACAGGACCTTGGGAAATAACACCACCACATCGTCCTTCCACTGTTTGTAGCATGTTGCAGTTAAACCTGGGCCAAAAAAGCCCCAGTAGATCCTAGGAATTGAAGACTTCTGAGATCCCCTTTTTTTCCTCTCATGTTGACTTTGTGTTACGTACCAGGAGTTGTCTGTCAGCGTTGAGTCAGGTCTCCCAGCGTAATGGCACTCTGGTTTGTGGGGTCCAACGAGCTTTGGGATCCCAGCCTGGGCTCTGCAAAGGACCTTTCCCAGCAGACACCATCCCACCACTGTCCCAGACACCCTGCACCACTTTAGGAACCACTGCTAAAATTTAGGCCCATGTGTGGAAAGGAGATGTTGGGCTTTCTCCTGGAAGGAAAAAAAAAACAAACCATTAAAGGTGGGGGAGAAAGCCCCAGGAGTCGAGCATGGTGGATCACCCAGTGTTCCCACTGATGAGACCTGACACGGGGCAGCTGGCTTTTAATTCCTTGGCTTGGATCAATAGCAGATCCAGTGCTCCTCATCCCATTATTCCCAGGCAGAAATACTCACTAACCAAGGTGTGGAGAGGTGAAATATTTGCCACCTGTTGGGCCAGAGGCTTTAGTGAGGACATTTGGTAACCAGCCTTGGGCCACTGTGTGGAACCATGGCCATCACGTGGCTCTGGGGCCACCACATGGTGCCAGGCTTAGGCAGCTCCTTCCCAAGGTGGCTTTGTGGGGCTGCGGTGCTGGGGAGATGCTCCCTGCCCTTTCCTTGATCCCAGGTCCTTCCCTTGGTCAAGTATGTGAGGGTTGTGGGAAGGTCACGGTGGGGGACACTGATGGGGGCTACCAGCTTCTCAAATATTTGATTCCTGCAAAGCTTTGCTGATGTTGGTTAAGGAAAAGGGCTGTCCACGGTGAAGGATCACACCGGGCATTAGTGGGGAAGAGCAGGAGGGGTTAAACCATCTTTAGCAGCCACTGAAGTGTCTGAGACTAAAATTCCAGCTAAAGAGGAAAGAAGAACCATTAACCCATCCCTGCCCTTACCTTTACTTAAAACACAAGCTGTGATGCGAGATTTGGGGGGGAAATAGGATTTTAGAGATGCTGGTGACCCCCAAACCCTGGGAACCCCTTGAAGCCTGAAGCCATCACACCTCCAAGTGGCTGAGCCCTCCAGGAAAGGATTTGCTCCTGTATTTTATGAATAATAAATCACCCAGTTCAGCATTGTTACAGTTTCGGGGTGTAAGTCCCGGGCAGTGTATTTAAGGGGTTCATTTTAATGAGGGATGTTCAGAGCATCAGATTTTCCTCCAGCCAGCGTCATCCTGCTGGATCTGGTCCTTCCCCAAGAGACACCCCCCACTGCTATCCCCGTCCTCTCCTCCTGCATCCCTGCAGGGAGTGTGGGATGATGTGGGTCCCAGCAGGAGGGCATGAAATGGGATCTTCCTTTTTTAGGGGGGTGGAAAACAACATTTGAGGCTTTACCTTTGGTAAAATCCAGCCAGCCAACAATAGCAATAAGAGCTGCTGGATACCCATAAATCCAGATATTTTTGATTTGGGTTTTTTTTTTAATTGCCAATATATTCAGACCCTCCAACTCTCATCCCTGAAACGTGGTGACTCTCTGCCCATCTTCCCTTTGCTCCTGAGCCGGAATCAGCCTCCAAATATTTTCTCTGCTGTGTGTTAGCATTCCCATAGGGAAAAAAGGAAAATAAAGCCTGTTATGGAGCTTGGGAGGGAGGAAATCTTGGAAAAGGCATTTCTGTGCCATGTTGCACCGTGGCACTTGGAGATTGTCTGGCAATCAGGTAAAAGAACTTGTGGGAATGTTTGCAGGGCAGGAATAGCAAAATATGCTGTTTGAAGGGAGCGATTCCCGTTTGGAAACGCTCGCTTGTGCTGCTTGTAGAGAAGAATCTTGATGCAACATGGCCACCTGCAGCTTCCCTGCATCCTCCTGCAAGGGATGGAGCTGGGAGATGGAATTTTCCCAGGGGCAGAGGGGTTCAGGATCAGGGGAGGGATTCATAGGGAAGCATGGCAAGGTGCAGGATCACACCCAAACCCTCCCATTCCCACAACACGGCCTCAACCCCCACCAGGCTCCCACTCTTCTTTCTATGTAATTAATTTTTAAATTAATTTCGACCACCAGACCAGCTCGTTTTTAAGTATTATTGGACCTCTTAAATAAAAATAAATACCAAAAAAAATTCCCTGAAAGAACAAGAAAAAAAAATTAAACCCAAGAGTAACCATGTCTTCCAAAGTCTAAATCTCACAGGTGTGTAGGGAACATGGCCTTGGATTGATGCCCTGGAGAGCCCCACAGCCTCAGTTTGTCCATCTGAAGTGTAAATTTGGGGTTATTTTCCCGTTTGTTTTCTGTTATGGTTTTGGTTCTGAAGATCAGGTCGTGATCTCCCTGACAGATTTCAGCCAAGAGTTTGTAACTGTACGATATTTACTGTAAGATGTAGAACATTCGATAACTATTAAAATGTTTCCAAAAAAAATTAAATAAATAAATAAAAGAGCCCAAGAGGGTTTGGTGGTTGGTTTTTTTGGCACAGTGATGTCGTGGAGAGGTGAATGGGACCGGCTTTAAACCCTTTTTTGGGTTGATGGCTGAGGTTGATGGTCTGCAACCCAAGCTTGGGTGGATTATCCCAATGACCCCAACGTGGCCCAGCCAGCACAATCCCACGGAAGCAATTCCTATGGGAAGTGAAGCGTGTGATCTTCATGGTGAGCATCACCACCGTGTCCTCCTGAACTGAGACTTTGGAGAGAAGATGGATGGATGCAGGTGAGCAGCTCTGTCCAGAGCAATCCGTGTCCCAGCTGGGTTGTTGGGAAGGGGGGAGTTGTTCCGTGATCCAGTGATTCATTATCCTGCGATGCTGAGTGCTGGCAGCTGGTGATGGAGGGAAATCAGGAGTTCATGATGGTCCTGGAGAGTTCAACAGACCCAGAAGGTGACCATGAAATGGCATCCAGTGTCTTCTGTGCTTCCAGTGGAGCTGCGTTGTGGCATCACGGTTCCCAGAGATGATGATTCCTGTGGCCACCACCACTGGCATCACAGCTCCTGGAGTTATTATCCATCAGGCCACCACGCTGTGGCCACCATCAGACCTCAGGGACAGAGAATCCTTCTCACCAGCTGAGCGAGACGCTGTGCTGCTGTTGGCCACCTTGGTGGCAGGAGCAGAAGCCGAGCTGCCACCTCCAGCACTTCACAGCTCTGAGCGGGACTGGCTTTCACACAACGCCCAGTGTCCTCCATCCCCGCCACGGGGTCTTTGTGGGTGTCACTGACCCCGACGCAGCCCCCAGGCCGGGTGCCCGCTGTGGAGGACAAGGGATGGGCCACAGGTGAGCCTGGATTGGGCCCTTTGCACCACCCGAGGTGGCAGGAGCCACTCGGTGTCACTCATCCACAGCTGTCACTACCCAACCCAAATCTCTCCTGGCACTGTTTGTTGAGGCTGTTTTCCTCATCTTGTCCCTGTTCCCTGGGAGCAGAGCCCGACCCCCCTGGCTACCCCCTCCTATCATGGAGCTATGCATGAGCATGGAGTTGTGTCCCCCCTGAGCCTCCTTTTCTCCAGGCTGAGCCCCTTCCCCAGCTCCCT
Source organism: Callaeas wilsoni (assembly GCA_013398955.1). Taxonomy (NCBI): domain Eukaryota; kingdom Metazoa; phylum Chordata; class Aves; order Passeriformes; family Callaeidae; genus Callaeas; species Callaeas wilsoni. The sequence goes on from VWPU01012286.1 coordinate 194,268, forward strand.
CAGCCCCTCCTGGTGCTCCAGCCCCTTCCTATCTCCATTCCCTTCCCTGGACACGCTCCAGCCCCTCAACATCCGTGTCGGGAAGGGCCCAGCGCTGGATGGTCACAGCAGCGGCGCTGCTGGAGGAGGGGACACGGGGGACGTGAGCGAGGGCACGTGGGCCCGTGCAGCTGCCCATGAGTCACGGAGCAGCCCCCGGCCGTGCCACCTCGTGCTAGGCCCTGCCAGCACCCTGCAGCGTGGGACACCCCCTCCCTCCTGCCTCGCTGTCCCCACGCTGTGTCCCCACACTGTGTCCCCACAGCGTTACCGCTCCAGCCCTCGGAACCCCTTTCCCCAGGAAGGACCCCCAGGGCTCCCCAAGACCCTCACCTCGTGGGGGCCGTCAGTGCTGTCCCATCGCGGGGGTCACATCCCGCTGCTGGCGGGGAGGGGACCACAGAGGGGCTCAACCCCCACCTCGCTCCTCATCTCAGGGATCCGGGACACCCGAAACCTGTTGGGGAGCATCGCATCAGCCTGTGCCCTCCCCTGCAGAGGGGACACGCACCAGGGGGCTGGCCCTGCTTACCTGCCGATGGAGAGGATCGTCACCTCGCTGGGATGAGCTCCGGGTTTGGGGACTTTGGTGGCACTGAGCGACGGCAGCACCTCGGGCCACTTCTGGCTGCAGCGGGTGCACGGGGCTGGTCCCTGCACCGTGTGCAGGTGCTGCTGGTGGTGGCAGGCAGGGGGAAACTGAGGCAGGAGGTGCAGCCTGCGGAGGGGGGAGATGCCATCAGTGTGGGGGTGGTCCCACCATGAGGGGTCCTCAGTGCAGCCCTAGGGGGACTCTTACTTATTGAGGGGGGCGCAGCTCGGTGGCATCAGCTGTTGCCTCTGATGCTCCTTCAGCAGCTCCTCCAGTGCCGCTGCATTTTCTGTGTGTGGAAGGACACCAAGGAGCCGGAGGTCACGGGGCTCTGGCCCAGGTCATCCCCTCTTCCCCCTTCCCAGGGACCCCCTGACCTTTCTTCTCGGTGATCAGCCGCACCAGCACCCCAATGGTGTCCTCATTGGCATCCTCCAGCTGGTAGATGGAGCTAGGACCTGGAAGCAGAAGTTAGGGAAAACTCGGTGATGGGGGATAAGGCACCCCAAACACAAGCAGGATGCCCTGCGACAGTGAGGACCAGAAACCATGGGAATGGGCTGAGCAAGTCAAGATGGATGTGGGATCACCAAAGGTGTCACGACACAATCAGGGCTCACCGGTGCCACCGGGCTGGGGGTCCTTGCTGGCAGTGCAGTGATAACCCTTCTTCTTCAGCAGGTTGCACACCAGGATTCCCAACAATCCCATGGCACAGAAGACGGGGACGATGGTCAGCACGGCTGCCTGTGCTGCTGCCGCCTCCTCCTCTTCCTCACCCAGCAGCGTGACCCGTGTCCCGTTGGTTCCCGGTGCCCGGCCCGGCATTTCTGGGCTGCGGGCTTGCCGCCGGCCTGCAGGGAGGCACGGGATCAGCCTCAGAGAGGGACTTTGTTGGCATTAAATCCCATTTCCCCAGGAGCCCCGCACCAGGGCTGGACCCCAGCGAAGGAGAAGCCGCTTGTGTCGTGAGCAGAGGTGTCCTCAGCTGCCACATCCCAGCAGGACATCGTGCCCCATCCCAAGGGGGACACACCCTGCGGCGTCCCCGGGGCGAGGGCCGGCACAAGCTCTTCCATCACCCCCAGAGCTGGGGTGACACCTCCGGCTCGAGCACCCACCTGGGCACCCCGGGGTGCTGCGGGGAGCAGCGGCGCAGGGCAGGCACTGGCCCCGGGGCTCCCTCTCGCCTCCAGGGCTGTGAAACCTGCGGGGTGGGAGGGGAGGGGAGGGTCAGGACACGGCCCCCGAGGGCGGGCGGGCTGGGGCTCGCCGTCCCCCCGGCTGGGCTCACCCCGGCAGGCAGGCTCCGCACCGGCTGTCGCTCGCCGCTGTCCCCGCGGCCACCAGGATCCTGTTCCCGGCCCGGCACTGGGTGTGAGCGGCGCAGGACGTGTCCCCCAGGGAGAAGGTGCCGGGGGGACAAGCTCGGCACGTCCCCGCTGGATCCTGCGGTGAGGGAAAGGGAGGTGGGCGATGGGCGGATCCTGCACCTTCCGTCCGGGTGGAGGTGCCGAAGGTGGGCACGGCTTACCCCGGTGGGCTCCTCTCCGGGCGGGCATCCCGCTGACCCCTGCTCCGGGGGACTGCAGCTCCCGGCCGCCTGGGCAGGTCTGCTCAGCACCTGGGGGAGGATCAGAGCGCTCAGCGCCGGCTGCTGCCGCTCCCCCGCTGCCCGAGCCGGCAGTGGTGCGGCTCCGGTGGCACGGTGGCAGATGCCGTTCTGTCACAGGTGATGCCATGGGTGCCACCCTCTCGCTTGCCCCACAGCCAGTGGACGCCCTTCTCCAGTGGTGTGAGGGATATGAACTCACCGGACGCACCACGATGGATGCAAGCCCATCCCCATGTCCTATATGGCTATGGGGTGGTGTTTGAGCATCAGAGAAGCACAGGGATGGGATGGGACAGATGAGGCCATACTCACCCCCAGGACGGTGACAAGCCACCAGTGCATCCCACTCCTCTTCATCATCCAGGGAGACCTGCCCAAGGGGGAGCACCGGGGTCATCATCCAGGGAAAATCCCACCGGACAAGTAATTTGGGGGCCCTTTTTCTCCCCACTGCGATGCTCCAAGGCATCTACCTAAATATCCCTACAGCAGCAGTCCTGAACCATCCCCTAGAAAGTTTTTTTAGAGATTTTATAGAATGCCCGGCATCACTCCTTCCCTTGGAGATCCCAGCTCCATCCTGAACTGGAGAGGGACCAACCTCAGCAGTGGAGCCACATCATTCATGCAAAGAGCAGATGATGCTAAACAAAGTTAAAGAAAGATTTTTTCCTGCTCCGGAGGAAATCCTTTTGCATCTGTCACAAGGAAATGAAGTCACTAAAAAAAATTTAAATAAAAACTTGAGCAAAACAAAAGGTGTATCCCAGAGTCTCATCCCTCCTCTTCGTGCTCAGCAATTGGTTGTTAAAATCTATGCTGACAGCACATGGGAAGGAAGGAAAAAATAAATAATAACCCAAACCCGGATCCAGCCTCCGCATGGAAATCCTGCCGCCTGCATGGAAATCCTGCCGCCCCCATGGAAATTCCCCCCCCGCCCCGGTCGTCACGGTCCTGTGAGAGCCCCGGCGGAGCTTCGTTACAGTTTGTGCCCGACGGGTTTCTCCTAATTAGGGGCTGGCACCAGCCCGAGATGCAGCTAATTACACCTGAGGGGGGTCCTAGCGGTGCCGAGCCGGGTGTTTACAGGACATGGGTCGGGACACGATGGCACAAGCCAAAACGAGCATCCTTCGTGCTCCAGTTCCCTGCAGTAGCTCCCGGTATATGAGCACTCCTTCAGGGTGCCAGCACGGAACCGGCCAGCCCAGCTCCTGAATCCCCCTGGGATTTGGGATGTGCCGCTCGAGCACAAAGGTGATACCTGTGCAAGCTCTCCACTCTGTCATCCAGCACTAATAAAACTCGAGTTTAAACCTAATGTGAAGCATTTAAATCCTCAGGGGCTGTGCAATTCAAGTACTTCAGGGACACTCCAAGATGTCTGGAGACCAGCTCTGCTGGGGAAGAAATGGCCTCAGGAGGGGACAAGGAATGTCCCACCGTGGCCTAGGGACCACGAGCATCCCGGCTCACCAGAGCATTCCAGATCATGACAAACTGGATCTAAACACCACCAGGAGCAAGGGTAAAGCTGATCAGAGGCCAAGCTTAATCCAAGGATTAAGGACATCCCTCAGATGCCCAAGACGCTGCCATAGGGATGCAGGAGGTGCGGGGACCAGAGGGTCCCAGCTCCTGGTTTGCACTGGAGCTTTGCCCAGAACTCAGCACCCACATTTGGGGGCAGCTTGGGGCCATCCCAGGTGGGGCTGGGGTATGCAGGCACAAATCCTCAGCTGGTGATGCCGGGATGCCCAGCTGCCCTGACACACTCCTAAAAATGACAGAATTTGCCCCTCCAAGAACCAGAAGAAGCCAAAAAATAACCCCACCAGTGCCAGACCTGGCTGCTTTTGGGGACACTCCAAGCTCCACCACCCCCATACCCCACCTGACTGGTGCATCAATGCTAACACACCAGAAAAGGCGACTTGGTTTTGGAAATCTCTCCAAATCCCTCCGTGTCACACGAGCTGTTTATTCCCAGCCCCCCTAAATAGAGTCTGTAACCTAAAACTGCCCGCTGGGATTCCAGCGAGGGTTTCCTCTCCCTGTGGGGGAACAGGGTTTCAGCCGATGGCTCCTGCAGACAAACAGAGGGGAAAAGGAGCAACTGTTCGGAAAAACTTTGGGGAACAGCTGCTGGAGACAGCCTTGGACAAGGAGGGGATTGTCCGGCAGACGGACCCCCGAGCCCCATCGGAGCTGTGGGAACAGCCGAGCCGCCACAAAATTCCAGCATTAAAGTCAAATGATCCCGGGGGAGCCGCTGGGGCGGCGCACAGCCCCGGCAGCGGCAGGGTCCGGCCCCGTTCCGGGGTGCAGCCCCGCGCCGCAGCATCCCGGCTGATGCAGCCCTTTGGCTCGGGGCCCTGGGATTTTCCAGCTCCGGCAAAAAAAAAAAAAAAAAAAGAAAAAAGAAAAAGAAGGAGAGACCCGACACGGTTCCTACCTCTTTTCCCAGGCAGCTGCTGCGGAGTATTCCTTAACCTACTTTTTCTCCTCTCCACCCTTTATTTTAACCTACTTTGGCGCTGCAGCAGCCGCAGCCTCCCGGACGCGCGGGGCTCTCCCCAGCGCACCCCACTCCAGGCAGAGCTCCCCCCATGCCCAGCTTTAGGGATAAGGCCAAGACAACAACACTGCCCACCCTTGTTAGCGCAAAGCGGGGGGCGAGCATCCCAAAAAGCCCCGGAACCCCCTCCTTGCACAACCCAAAGCTGCAGGAACCTCAACCCCGAACCCTCCCACGGGGGAATAACCCTTTAAGGCCAAATAGCCCGAGCCCCCGCAGGGGGAACGAGCCCACCCGGAGCGGAGGGGGGTGTCCCTGTGCCGGGGGTGTCCCTTACCTGTCCCCGCCGCGGAGCCCCCGAGCTCCCCCCGGGGCCGCCCCGTCGGCCGCGCCTCCTCCTTATGAATGAACCAGCAGGCGCGCGCGCCACAAACCACGCCCCTTTCCGTGACGTCACGCGGGCAGACCGCGCCCCCGCCCCCCCCTCTGCGGCAGCGCCACCTCCCGGCCGCGGCGGGGACTGCGGGAAGCGCGGGCGGGATCTGGGCCGGGGGCGGGATTTGTAGGGGATGGGCTTTATCCCAGCCGCGGGGGAAAACGGGAACGACCGCAGCAGGGTGGGTTTTTACCTGCCCAACAGGAGTTTAAAAAAAAAAAAATTAAGGATTTTTGTTTTCTCCCCCATATGGCCTCGCACATACCATGCCTTGTCCTTGTCTTCTTCCCTAGGGGACAGTTTTCCCACAGCGGGGACACCCGGTTGCCGCCAGGCCTGGTGTTCCCTCTATTCCCCTCGGTCTTCCCCGGGACGACCTGGTGTCCCCTATTCCAGCTGTTTGTCCACCCAGGGAATGCCACGTTCCAACGCTCTGTGGCACAAGGGATGGATATCCTGCTATCCCCCTCTGGGTTATCCAGGACAGAATAACTGCACCCCGGTAGTGGAAACGGTTTCTTCCTCCCTCCCATCGCAGTCTTCACCACCAGTGGCACCGGTGGGTGACATGCCGGTGACACCAATGGGTGGTGGGAGCCGTGCCTGTCCTCACCCCGTCCCTGCCACCCCATCCCGAGGTGAAGGATGAGACCACGCCGGGATCATTCTGGCACAGGTGACCTTTAATAACAAAGAGCCCCCATGTGACCGAAATTCCCCCCCCCTCGCCTTTCCCAAAATATCCTCATCGTCCCAATTATAGCACACACCCATTCACCCCGCTGACGGACAGACGGATGGCTCCATGTGGGATGGCAGCATTCCCGTCACTCACCCAGCTGTGTGGGACCGGGGACACCCTGATTCATCCCTGCCACCACGACTGTCACGTCTCCCACGGGGACAACAGGGTGTCCCAATCTGAGAGCACCGATCTCGCCCGGATCCTGGGGTGAAAGCAGGAAAATGGGGGAGAAAAAGGGCAAATAGGGGAGGGTTGGTCCAGCAAAGTCTCATTTTTAGGGTCCCCACACTGTCATTCCACTTTAAGGGTGGGGGGACAGCCCTGGTGGCTGGCAGGGAATGTGAAGATGGTTGTTCTCATCCAGAGATGCTTCAAATGGCAGCAGAGTCTTTACCCCACTTCCCAGGCAGCAAAATCCCACTGGGAATCACAGAGAAGGAGGGGAGGAACCCCAATTTCCTTCCCTCCTCCCCTCCATCAGCTCCCCCCCTCCACCAGCATGGTCCAGCTCCATCAGTGGGGTCAGGCTCTCCCTCGGGGGCGATGAACCGGGAAGTTTTAATCCCTCAGCTCCGGAGTGGAGGGACCGGCAGTGAGGTGATGACGCCCCTGACCCCCCCCTCAAACCCCCAAATAAATAAGGATGTTTATATATATATAATATATAT